>CATIWO010441385.1:0-13964 GCA_949673435.1 Macaranga tanarius
TTTAAATTCGTGATTTAAATTATAACAAATAATTAATTTGTTATATTTTCTTATTGGATAAGGAAATAATCTGTAAAGGATTTTTTAATAAGGATTTAGTTAAAAATATAAATTCCTTATCTGATAAGGATTTGAATTTAAATTGTTACTATTTAAAAGAGTTTTAAATATATAATAATTAAAAATTTATTTTTGACTAAAACCCTAGCAGACTAGTATATATATATATATATGTATTATATGTAAGGGTTACATGTGGGTGCATCATATATATATTTTGGTCGTCTTTACATTGACTATATACAGAAAAATTGAGAGAGAAAAGAAAAACCCTCAATTCGTTTTTGAGAAAACGAATCCGAACTAGCATTCAACAAGATCGTTGGTTTTGTTTGTTCGTGTGTGGATACTTGTAAAGGGTGGTCGTTTTTCAGAAAGACAACACCTTTGTAGATCCGTATAAACCAAGACGTAGTGCTTGAAGGCTTGACGAATCGATCTATAAGAGGTAAGTTTCGTTTATCCTTCCTTCGATTTTTATGAAACACGTGTGATCCTTGGTGGGTTAAGGGTTATAAAATTTTGATTTCCGTTGCGTTTATATTCCAATCTGATTGGTATTTTCTGCCCGTAACCCAACAAGAGGAACATCTCCATGTCTCAAGGCGGTTTGATGTAACTGATAGGATCTTCTATTGTCTACCACTTCTAGCCTTCCGAAATCTGTGATGATCTTAGCTCTGACCAGAAAATCCTCATCAAAGATCTCACGTTCCAATAGTGTAAAAAGGGCGAGTTTCGTTGGTACAAAGTGTATGGCCAGGCCCGTGATAATGTGGCCTATAGACATCAATGTTTTTCATCCTTGCACAACACTCCACATAGAATGAAACATAAGATATGCACTATTTACCCTACGGTTAATAGACATGTACCATATTGAGAATAATTCATCAGGCATAACCTTAGTGCTATCATTCCTACCAAAGATGGTGTGTACCATGAATTTATACATCAGCAAATATGAGTGACCATCAATTAGACCACTAACTATTATATCTCCATGACTTATTCTACCTCCTTTTATAATTTTAGCCTAAAACCCAATCATGTCAAATTCGGGAGGAGGTTGACAAATACCTCCTTCAGCAAAACCAAAAATTTCAGTCATGAGATCATAATCAAAGTCATATTCTTTTCCAAAGAATCTACATATAAAAATTATTTGCTCTTCATCTTTGATTTTCAAAGTAGTGTAGAATTCAATGGTCAATTCTAAAATCACATCATATTGTACCGTTTTCAACTTAAACCAGCCTAGCCTTTTGCTCAAAACATTCATAAAATCATGCATTCCAATATCTTTCAAGATTTGATCATCAAAGTATTTAGGCATGCATATGTTTCTTTTGTTAAGAGAACAAAATCTCTTACCTTCTTCATCCAAGAAAATAAGGAAAAAGGCATCATACTTATCTTTGAGATCCGTTGGCTTAGGTCTTATCTTTATTGGTGCCTTCCCTTTTGCATTGGACTTTCGGCTATTGCTAGACATGCTATTTGAACTCATTAGGTAGCAAGAGAAATAATTGTAGAGAATAAAGATGCATAGAATTTAATTAATAAAAAAGTATAGGGAATGTAGAAGTTTTGAGAATTAAAATAATCCTATGCCTATAAATTAAAGAACAAAATTAGAATTTTACAAGGACTACACAACTCATCTCCTAATCCTATGTAAAAAGATAAATTTTATTTAAAGATAAAAACTCACTATCCTAATAGAAAAAGGGCATGTAAATTAAAATTATAAAAACTAAAAACACTTAAAATAATCCTAAAAATAAATAACAAAATAACAAAATTAAATTTAAAAATTTTATTTTTCCTGCCCCACACTTAAAATTTGCAATGTCCGCATTGCATGAAAATTTGGCAAAATTTGGGTATGCACAAGAGCAGGCTACATGCCCATGCGCATGGGCGTGCCTGCCTTGCACCTGGCATAGAATTACGCTCACATGCCCATGCGCATGGGTGTGCCTACTTTGTGCCTGGTGCAGAGTGCACACGCATGGCCATGCGCATGGCCGTGCCTGCTTTGCACAAAACAGGGCATGTTTGACCTGCCCATGCCGAAATTTGACATGGGTGTGTCTAACACCTACGAATGAGAAAAAAATTGTAAAAATTAAGTTTGAAGGCATTGGAATTGAAACATAAACACATTTAACATATTTAATTCAACAAGATCACACAATTACAATAATAACCAAAACATAAAACATACATTAAACTTAAACAAGAAACAAAATACAAGACAAATAACCTAACACATGACACTTAACTACTCTTGTCCAAAGCTTCAATTGTTATGCCCCGGGTCTTATAGAGGATAAGGAGGCGGAAAGAAGTTTTACGATTGGAAATATTACGATTGGAAATAAGCCATCAGTTGTGATTGATCATGTTGATGTCTTGACGCATAGTAGCTATGTTGGTGTTCATGCCATGTGCCAATGAAGTTAGCTCTCCAACATTTGAATCAATCACTCTCACTTGCAACTCTAAATCATCCATTCTTCGCATTACATCATGTATGTTGGCACTTTCCTCCTCTTCATCCATTTTTTATGGTGGTGGTGCATTAACAAGATTGTAATGTCTAGGTCCCTCCCTTGTAACCATACCAATGGCTTCCATCATCGAAAGATCAATCAAAGAATGTCCCTTGAGCTTTTCAAATGGTATGTTATCAGCATCAAAACTAATATAACAAGCTATGTTAGTAACCAATCTACCAATTTTGATTGCCCCAGCCATTTTGGTGGCTACATCCTTCAACTTGAGTGCGATTGTATGACACACATCCAATTTTACATTGTTAAGCATGCAATACAAAATGTTTAACTCAGTTGTGGTTACTACAAAATCACTATACTTCCTAGGGAATAATGAATGTGCCATAAACCTATGTAAATAATGTAGAGCCGATGATTGAATTTGAGATTCTTTCGCCGCCCTAGCCTCATAAAATCTGCTTCTTTGCCCTGTGATCTTATTTCAAAATGGATGCCTATTATATTTAACCATAGCATCTTGATTTGCAGGAAAGTGAAACACATTATTTAACTCAAATAAACCCATGCTATGTTCTTTATTCCCCAATCTAAAAGTCATCATTAATGATTGTTCATCAAAATAGAATGAAGATAGAAATTCACAAGTAGGCCTAATATAAGTTGGATATTATAAAAAGACAAATGTTTCCAACCCATTCTAGAGAGATACATTTTCACTTCATCCAACAAACCTAATTCTCTTAAAGAAGATGCACTCATATATTTATTTGGCACAATTTTTCTAGAAAGTAATTGCTCAAATTTCTTTCTTTGCCCCTCATGACTAAATTCAATATTGATAGGGAAAGGTCTTACTATATGATCTTCATAATTACCACCCGGATTGATAGAGCTTACCCCACGTGCCCTTTTTAACCTTGGATTTACTTTCTTTGTAGCATAAGTCTTCTTTTGTAGCTCTCTTTCCATGAGTGAATGATGGATGAAGAACTTGTAAAGAGAGAAATTTTGGCTAGAGAGAAAGAATTAGTGTAGAGAATGAAGAACTTGAGATATGTGGAAAGAGAAGAGAAGAAGGTGGTGTTTATATAGAGGGAAGTGAAGATAAAAAAATGATTAAAAATGGAGAATTGAAGAGTTAGGAATGTAGAAAGTAGTCAAAGTTGAAGATTTCAATGTATTGAAAGTGGGAAGTGTTGGGAAATTAGAAAAGTTATGAAGAATTGAAGAACTCTAGATATTGGAAAATGGAAGATGTTGGTAAAGTGAGAAGGTTATAGGAAATTGAAGAATTTTGAATTGGGCATTGTTTTTAAGGGCATTTTGTGTCTTTTAGTGAAAACATTCGATAGTGCACATGCCCATGCGCATGGGCGTGTGCCTGTGCTGTCCCATTATGGTAAGGCAGGCACGAGCATGCACATAGGCGTGCCTGACTTGCCTCTGTGCTTCTTCCTAGTGTCACTAATACATAGCCATGCACATGGTTGTGCCTGATTCAACCAATTTCTATCCTGGTTTGGCATGGCCATGTGCATAGGCATGCCAAACCTCAAAATTTTTATTATGTGCTTACAAATTAGGTTACATGACTAAGCAACAAGGTGTGCAACCTCTCTATTTGATCGAAATATGAAATACTCTAGGATTTAAACACACATCATGTAATCACAATCACTGAATTCCCACACAACTATATACTTACAACTTTTTGTGCTCTCCTCTTTTTCAAATTCTATCTTGTTAGAGCTTCTACTCTTCACTTCCTATAAAATAGAATACAAAGAAAAATCAAAACTCAAACATACGAACATAAAAATAAAGAAAAGAAAAAGAAAAAGAAAAACTTAGTTGAGCTCCAAAGAAGTGCTCTTTTAGGTCTATGAGCTTAGACCATCATGTTATTCAGAGTGTTGACTAAGCCAGAAAGGCTAATTATTGAAAGTTCTCCAATGTGCCTCCATGGTAGATTTTTAGTCTTTGACCATTAACTTTGAACTTTTCTCCTTGAGTGTTGCAAATTTCCACAGCTCTATAGGGGTAGACATGGCTTACTATAAATGGTCCCGACCATCTACTCTTGAGCTTCCCTGGAAACAATCTGAGTCTGAAGTTGAATAGCAACACTTGGTCTCCTTCTTAAAAACTCTTAATCTTCACCTTGGCATCATGCCATTTCTTTGCATGTTCTTTGTAAATTCTGGAGTTTTTATATGCCAACTCTCTCATCTCCTCTAATTCACTCAATGTAAGAGTCTATTTTCCACGACTTTCTTGCAATCATAATTCAAAGCCTTGATTGCCCAGTAAGCCTTATGCTCAATTTCAGTAGGAAGATGGCATGTGTTTCCGTACACCAACTTATATAGAGATATTCCAATAGGTGTCTTGTAAGCTGTTCGATATGCCCACAAAGCATCATCCAACTTCCTTGCCCACTCTTTTCTTGACTTGCTCACTATTTTTTCAAGAATCCACTTCAACTCTCTATTACTTACTTCTACTTGTCCACTTATTTGGGGATGGTATAGAGTGGCTATCTTATGTTTAACCCCATAGCGAGCTAGCAATGCTTCCATGTTTCTAATACAGAAATGTGTTCCACCATCACTTATGATAGCTCGAGGCATTCGAAACCTAGAAAAGAGTTTGCTTAGAGATGTGCAAACTACTCTTGCATTATTTACTGCACCATCTTGAGCTTGCATCCATTTGGACACATAATCTACACAAATAGGTATGTACTTATTATCATCTGAAATAGGAAATGGCCCTATGAAATCTATGCCCCATACATCAAATATTTCTACCTCAAGAATCCCCGATTGGAGCATTTCATCCTTCTTTGAAATGTTGCCACTCTTTTGACATGCATTACAATTGAGTACACACTGTCTAGCATCATGAAAGAGAGTAGGCCAATAGAACCCTGCTTCAAGAACTTTTACAGTAGTTCTTTATGGACCAAAATGACCACTACTAACCAATCTGTGACAATGCTGCAAAATTAAACTGGTTTCTTCATCTCCTATACATTTTCTTATCAAACCATCATTGCATAGCTTCCAGATATATGGATCATCCAACAAATAATAGGAATCATGAATAAGGTTCTTCCTTTGTTAACTATTGAATTCTTCCAAAAATTTTCCATTTGATACAAAGTTAGCTATATCCGCAAACCATGGTGCATTTAAACTTTGAATTGCTAACAACATCTCATCTAGAAATAGCTCCTGGATAGGTTCTTCCTCCTCATTGTCTTCTTGTTCTAGTTCTAATCTTAAAAGATGATTAACTACTACATTTTTTTAATCCCTTCTTATCTTTAATTTCAATGTCAAACTCTTGTAACAGTAGCACCCATCATATGAGCCTTGGCTTTGAGTCCTTCTTATTCAAGAGGTATTTTAACGCTACATGATCTGAATATATAATAACTTTAGAACCAAATAAGTAAGATCAAAATTTATCAAAAGTAAAAATTATTGCTAGTATCTCCTTCTCAGTTGTGGCATAGTTGAGTTATGCATCATTTAAGGTTCGACTTGCATAATAGATGACATGAATTTTATTCTCCTTCTTTTGGCCAAGTACAGCTCCTATTGCATGATCACTTGCATCACACATCACTTTGAATGGAAGATTCCAATCTGGTGAAATAACTATAGGATCTAATATCAATGCTTCTTTCAACTTATCAAAAGCCAATTTACAATCATTAATGAAGTCAAAAGAAGAATCTTTCTCAAGCAATTTACAAAGGAGTTTAGAGATTTCTGAAAAATCCTAGATAAACCGCTGATAGAATCCTGCATGGCCTAGGAAACTTTGAATTCCTTTGATGTTTATTGGGTATTGAAGCTTTTCAATGGTCTCTACTTTTGCTTTATCTACTTCAATATCTTATGCTGAAATCTTATGTCCAAGAACGATTCCTTCCTCCACCATAAAATGACACTTCTCCTAATTTAGCACCAAATTTATCTCTTCACACCGTGTAAGAACTTGCTCCAAATTCTTCAAACATCCTTCAAATGAGCTTCCATAGACTGAGAAGTCATCCATGAATACATCCATAATTTCTTCTACTAAATCTGAGAATATGGCCATCATGCATCTTTGAAAGGTTGCTGGAGCATTACACAATCCAAATGGCATTCTTCTACAAGCAAATGTGCCATAGGGACATATGAATGTCATTTTCTCTTGATCTTCTAGAGCAATTGCTATCTGATTATAGCCCGAATAAATATTTAGGAAATAGTAGAAGGCATGTCCTATTATCATCTCCAACATCTGATCAATAAATGGTAGTAGAAAGTGGTCCTTTCTAGTAGCTAAATTCAGCTTTCTATAGTTAATGCACACTCTCCATCCAGTCACTCCTCTTGTAGAGATCTGCTTACCTTCCTCATTTTCCACCACAGTCATTCCTCATTTCTTTGGTACACACTAGATAGGACTTACCCATGAACTATCTAAAATTGGATAAATAATCCATGCATCTAATGGCTTGACCACCTCTTTCTTCATACTTCTTGCAAGTTAAGATTTAGCCTCATTTGCCTTTCAATGGTTGGTTTATATCTATCTTCTATTAAAATTTTATACATGCAATAAGATGGGCTTATCTCTCTTATATCTGAAATTTGCCAACCAATTGCTCTTATTCTCCTCTTGAGCATCCTCACAAGAAAGTCTTCTTGGTTTTGGGTAAGCTTAGAAGATACAATCATAGGTAAAGTTTAGTTTTCTCCAAGAAAAGTATACCTTGAATGTTGGGGTAAAGGTTTCAAATCTACATTCGGTGGTTTTATGGTTGATGGTGGTGTAGGTTCAGTGTTTGGTAATTAAATTTGGGAAAAATGAGTTTGGTGTTTAAGGTAATCTTCATCTTGGGGGGTTTGTACCTGCATACACTTCTCAATATACTCCAATTCATTATACTTTGCCAACCTCCTTCATTGGACTTCAATCACACATTCATCCAAAATATCAACTCTAAAACATAAATCACTATCAGAAGAATGTTTTATACCTTGATAGATGTTGAACTTACAACTTTCCTCACCAACTCTTAGAGTCAAAGTTCCATCATAAATGTTAATGATTGCCTTGGCAATGTAGAGGAAAGGCATACTAAGGATTAATGGAACATCTTCATCTTCCTCAAAGTCAAGGACGACAAAGTCCACTGGAAAATAATTTTTTTTAAGCCCTTACTAGCACATCTTCCACTATTTCTTATGGTTCCTTTACTATCCTATCTGCAAGTTGAAGATAAATGTTTGTTGGTCTTGCCTCTCTAAGTTCTAATTTCCTATAAATAGACAAAGGCATAAGATTAATACAAGCACTTGAATCACACAAAGATTTTTGAAATGATAAATTCCCAATAGAACATGGAATAATAAGACTCTCTGGTTGATTTCTTTTTAAAGGAAGCTTATTTGAGATGATGGCACTGCACTCCTTTGTGAGTGTGACTGTCTCAAATTCCTATAACTTCTTTTTATTGGAAATCAGTTCCTTCAAGAACCTTATAGACTTTGATATCTAAGTTAGACATTCCACAAAAGGCATGTTGATGTGGAGAGTCTTGAATCTTTCTAACTGATCATGCTCCTTTTTCTTCAACTTTTGCGGATATGGTACTGGAGGTTCATATGCCCGAAATGGTGGTGACTTTGCCTTTTTTTATTCTCCACCTTCACTTCTAGTTCTTCTGGTGTCTCAATCCTTTCATCAACCTATTCTTTCTCCTTTTCATTCTTCTTTTCTTCATACTCCATTATTGCCTTAAGGGTTTGGATCTCTGTACCACTTCTCAAGGTGATAGCCTTTACTTGCTATTTTGTATTCTTCTCTGTATTGCTTGGTAATGCACCTTGATTCCTTATTGATAAGGAATTTACTAGTTGCCCCATTTGTACTTCTAGATTGTGAATAGAAGAGGAATGATTTCGAATCATTTGCTCCATCCTCTTTTGAGCTTCATCTTTGATGACATCACATCCATGAATTTCTCCATCTTACTCTCTATTGAAGTTCTAGAGGATGATCCTTTGTCTTGATGAAATTGAGGTTGAGGTTGTTGTGCATTCTGACCTCCAAATCCTGGTGGTGCTTATGGTCTCCACTGGTTATTTGCTTGATTACTCTAAGAGAAATTTAGATGATTCCTCTAACTTGGATTGTAGGTATTGCCATAGACTTAGTTTTGAGGTCCTTTGAAGTTATCCATATAGTTGACTCCCTCTGTAGTCATTCCTCGCATCATTTGACATTTTATGGTAGGATGACCTCCTTAATATAGTTCACATATGGAAGACAATATAGATACTGCATTCACATTCACTTTATCTATCCTTTTTGTTAGAGCATCAAATTTTGCATTCAGTATGGTAAAATTGTCCACTTCTATTGCTCCAGCTTTCTTTATAATGGTCCTCTCATTAGACCACAAACTTTGTGTATTGGCCATTTCTTCAAAGAGATGCAAGGCATCTTCTAGTGTCTTTGACATGATAGTACCTCCAGCTGCTACATCAATGTTGACTCTAACCGTATGATTGACTCCCTTATAAAATGATTGCACCAAATCCTATGTAGGAATCAATTGAGGTAGACACTGCTTCTGAAGGTCTTTGAATCTTTCCCAGCACTCGTAGAATGTTTCATCATCTCTTTAAAAAAAAGAGTTAATCTCATTTCTGATCCTCAATACCTTTACAGGTGATAAGTATTTGTTGAAAAAGACTATGTAAAGCTCTTGCCAAGTGTTGATGGAGTTGGGTGGCAAGCTTGTAAACCATCTCTTTACTCTGTTCATAAGAGAAAATGGAAAGAGAATTAACTGGATTGCATCAGGCCGTACTCCATTCATCTTGAAGGTAGAACAACACTCCAAAAATCTAGACATATGACCAAATGGATCCTCATATGGTAGCCTATTGAATGGTGCATTTTGGATCATTTGGATCATTACCGGCTTAATTTCAAAGTTATTTGCTGCTACCGTTAGCCTTACAATTAGTGTCTGATCACCTTGCACATTAGGACTCATAAAATCTCACATGGTTCTCTAACTATTCTAAGGATTTTGAAAAACTTGTTGTTAAGTCCATTTTGCTTGGTGATTGTCGTGATATGATTGTTTGTTTCTTTTTCTCACGAACTGTCTTCTCTAACTCTAGATCAAGTGGTATCAACTTAAGTCCTTGTTTGCTTACACTTCATATGATGTGCATCAACCAACACAAATTCTTGCAATACTATAATTAAAAACAAAATTAAAAATAACGTCTAAATCAAGCAACATAATTTTCTTAACAATATCAAATCTTTGCCAATCCCGACAATGGCGCTAAAAACTTGATGTGTATCTGGAAGTGCACAAAATCATATCAAGTAGTAATAAAGATATCATCCCACAGAGATTGTGAATTGAATACTGAAATACTAACTATATTTTCTTATGCTGCTACTGGTTTTAAACATCATGTGGCTAAAGTTTTACCTCATTTGGCGTTATTCCCGATTTTGGGCACTGGTATGTTTGTTAAGTTGTAACTTTTTTCCTTGGTGGACTTGAATTGTCTCCTTAATCTAGCCCCTAGGCAGTCAAGTCTTTATTCAGTTGTAAAAAGCTATACGCTATTGTTTGTTGGTGTCTAACTATACATGAGAAGAAATTCAACATGTTTCTTTTAGATTTGTGGCATTGAGGCCTCTGAGAACATGCCAAGGTATATTAATAATTGCTACAACTTAGAGAATTTTTGGAAAAATTGGTACGCTTCATACAATAAATGGATAGTGAGGTGCATCTTTTGACTTTTTTTATCTCAGCCTCAACCCTATTTTTTTGTGTGATATAAAAACTTTGTGAATCATTTGTACTTCAGGTACATGTATATTCCCCTTAGGGAACACGAAGAAAGCTACTTAAAATATGGGTTATATTCATATTTGTTGTAGTTTGGCATGATCTAGAGTGGTATCTTAGCTTCTTCCATATTTTTCTTTTATTGCTTTTCTTGTATGAGACATGATATAATGTGCACCTGCCTGACAGCTTGTTCTCTTTGTTGCTAGGAAACTTCTTTTATGGGCATGGTTGACATGTTTATTTTTTATCCCAGAATTGTTGGTGAAGTCAGTGGCAAATGGAATGCAGGACTTAATCTGTTACCATAGTCAATTTTATAATAATGTGTTGTGTTTGAATCATGCTAACCCTCACTTATATTATATGTATCATTATTAGGCGGAGAATGCTTTGGGAAAATTTCTTTTCAGAGAACTTAGGGCTGTTGCTGGTGCTATCACCATCACATGTCTAATGGTATGTATTAAAAACAAATTTTATGATTTCTTCCGTATAATTTTCTTTACAAGTAATTTATTAACTTCTTCTAAGAGGTTCACATATTTTTTGAGGGGTAGAAGAGGCTTGAATTTAGGATCTTCACAATATGCTATATTGTTATTATCTGTAGACTATTTTTAAGTACTTCTATGAAAGTGTAGCAGAAATTTACTGTAGATAAGGGCCAATGTAATTATGCATTTTTGTGCTCCCCTACTATTGTAGCTCACAAATGTAGCTATTGATTAAAATTTTGAAATGGCCATAAAAAAATGGGTACATATTCCTGTTGCCTGATTCAGTCTCAATATAGAAACAAAATTCTAAAAATATATATCTCAACTATGTGGCAGAGCTTTGTTTAGTTGATCACATGCTTGCGTCCTTATTCGGTTTCAATATAGAAACAAAATTTTAAAAATATATATCTCAACCTTTTTTCAAACCTTTGTTTAAGTGGTCAAATTCAGGTCGCAAATCTTGTTGGCTATATTTTTGGTCCCTCTGGCCGATTTCACAATTTCTTACACAAAAAGGCAAGCAAACACTCCTTGCTTCCCTTATGTTAATTTCTAATTTAGTTATGCATGCAACTGGATATTTGATATGGTATATCATCTCACAAGATTTGATATTTGAAGTTGCTTCCTTTTGCTCATTCTTTGTCTAAAAGGAAAAAAACTAATTAGAGGCAGAAGACCAGAACTTAAGAGTTGCAGTAACAATGCAGGGTTGGTAGTAATTTTGTTATTTGAAAATGTCTATGAGTTGTTCTACACCCAGTCTTGACCAAAGAAATTGGAAAAAAGGAGCTAATCTTTCTACCCATTCGATACATGGATCAATTATCATGATCCAAGATTTGAGGTAAATGGGAAAATCCTCAAAGGTCTTGCTCATAAGAACATCAGGAGTGGAAGAACTCAAATAGGGGAGGAAGGTCCTTCCTTAAGGACAACTGAGGAAGCTCAAGGAAAAAGAGTTAGGGGGCTACCATCTTAGCTGCCACATATGAATGACCTAAAAATAGAGGAATTAAAATAAGTTATGATGGTATATAAAGAATAGAATGCTAGAAGTTAATAAATATCTACCTCACATATAGAAAATCAAGGCATGGATCCAAAGGAAAGTCCCTAATGATGGTCAGTTTCATGTCCTGAGGAAAAAGACTATATGTGAATGTTTTTGCATCAAGGAAAGGAAAGGATATGAAGCTTGGGTTTGAAAGTACCTCGAGATCATCTATTTCTGAGGAAGTGAATTGTGGGGCAGATGAAGAAGGAGGTGCTAGGGCCGAGCTGTTAGTATAGGTGGTATGCCCTCGAGGCCAACCACATATTTTGACATTGTAAATTATCCCAAATGATAATAAAATATTCATTTAAATAAAGTGTTTGTTTATTTGAGTATTAATCCATTAGCATAATGTTAAACAAATTTATTATCAAGAGTTGATAATATGAGTGACAAATTTATTTAGTACATATGCTATAAAATTATTCACAATAAATTAATATTTAGGTAATATTAATTTGACTATCACCTCTGTCTATTTTTCTTGATTGGTATATGATACTAATAGTGTGAGGTAGTGAGTCTCATGCTACTTGATATGAGATATCCAAATAGACATGTGAATACTCATGTAATGGGTGGATCGAACATGACGTTAGATTTGTGATCGCAAGGATATTCACTTATAGTCAACGATCACAATCTAGGTCATAATGGTGCATATAGTACTTTTACCTGAGGCAACACGGTCATCCACATTTAAGTGGTTAGGGTTTGTTACTGCTTATATACTTATGTTATTCACACATCGGTATATAGCGTGTGATGGCTCTAGTTAGTTAAATGTAGGGATAAGTATTCGACCAAGATGAGGTTCATTGCCTAGAGTGAACCGGGATAAGATCCTATACTATCTAAGTTTGTTTTTGATGAATAAGTTCATGGACAGGATAAACATGATAGTCTGAAAACGTTTCAGTACTAGAAAGGTGTTTCTAGTATTCATTATGTTTTATCAAGAATATAACTTGAGATGAGGTCATATCATAAAGCTATTAGAGTTTGACTGAATCTTGACTCTAAGCTCTATTGGGATCTTCTAATGAAGGGATTTTAGTGCACAGTAATTATGACCAAAGGGTTCATGTGAATCAATACATGCATTCATTTCTAATTGGGTAGTTGTAATATCGATGCTAGGGGTCACTCACAACTTATGAGAACTAAATGTGTATCATTGGGATTTTCACATTTAGACTTGAAAGGTGTTTTAAATAATATCAAATGTTGCTATTATCTTCTCATTGCCAATTAGACATGAACCTAGTAAGTCACACTGAAAAGAGTTTCACCAAATCATCAATAATATTAATCTAATTATTGATTAAAGTGTTTAATTAATTAATTAAGATTGATAGAATTAGATTTATGCTTTAAGCAATTATTCTAGCATATCATGAAATCTAATTCAACCAAGGGTTTAATTATTAATTTATACTTAATAAATATGAGATATTAATTAAAGTATTAAATTAATAATAAATATATATGTATGTTATTTCTAATTGGACTTGGATTAATTGCCCAAGTTGTTTGGGCCTGGGCCTGAAAGCGTTTTGGACCAAAGATTAATCCAATATATTGAGAAAGCCTATAAACCTAATCTAGGCCCATTATTCTAATGGATTGGGCTTGGACCAAGTGTTGGCCCAATAACCAAGCCCAAGTCCATGAATTAATGTAGTCAAAATTGGCATATTAGGCACATTATCTTTAATGTGTAAAATGTTGACTTTGGCAAAAGAAAAGATTAGGTTACATCCATTTATCACTTTGATAAATGTGAGAGGATGAATGTAGACATTATACATAAGATGTATTTTCTACATTCTTCTTTGTGCACTAGTGAGTTACTTATACAAATTTTATACTTACCATATCAAGAGGTGTATTTATGATGTCATGGATGATGTCAAGAGGTGTGCTTATGA
>CATIWO010441390.1:0-12790 GCA_949673435.1 Macaranga tanarius
ACACCCCCAAGGCTATATGTACAACCAAGCACTGTCCCCAAGACAGTTTCATATAATCTTACTGAATAAACACCAGTCATCATGGTACAATCTACTGGGTACATAATACGAGTGTATAGTTTTATCCATAAAATCCAATCATTCACATTTTCCAAATAGCTATCATAACCATTCTTGATAAATCGTAAACTAATAATCAATAAAACTGATAAAACATGCTTGTTAAATCATAGAGCTAATATTTGAACCATAAATCTAATAGTATTTATCAAACCACCATTTAAAATATAACTGATAAACCATAAAGCTGATAATACACATTTCTCAAACTGATATAGATACATAATTGATGAATCGTAAAGCTGAAACTTCATATAAAACTAACATATAATCATTGAACTAAAAATACCCAAACATATCCTTTAAATAAACATCTTTTAATATAACAACAATAATTATATGCCATATGTTCCCAATTCTTGATATAAAAGTTAAATAACTTGTAAAACCATGCTTCGATAATTAAAACTTGATAAAACATATTTGTAAGGAAACATCAGCTTTAGAACATAGAAAACCCTTTTCCAAACCATAAAGAATATTATTTCATATACATATATATATATATTGATTTCAAAGTAGTTTTATATAGGCATCCACTCACCTGAGCCTGCTGAGCCGAAACCTAGTCGGCTGGCCTTGCCCTAGCCTCTATGGCTCCAAATCGATCCGATCCTAATATCCGTAAACAAAATCATCAGAATACTATCTTAAATCTCAATTCTACTCATCTTAGACTGATCTATGGCTAAAGGACATGTCATAGGACCCAAAAAATGGTTCGAAAATGCTCAAAACTGAGTTTTGAAGCCTCTAGAGGTGTAGAGGCGCCGCCTAGGAGTGCAGAGGTGCCACTAGGGGCGCAGAGGCACCTCCTCTATGTACAGGTGTGCAGCCTCTATGCACAAGGGCGCCGCCTTTGCACAAGGCACCCGTCTTCGCACAGAGGCACTCCGCCTTCGCACAGAGGCGCCCGCCTCTGCGTTGAGGCGCCACCTTCGCGTTCCAGAATGCCAGAACTCATATAAAACACTTAAAAACACTAGAATACAATCCAAGACTCAACCAAACATAATCCTAAACATATCAAGGGTCTATTTACGATCAAATCAAGCATAAAACTAAAAAATTTAACAAAAATATCAATTTGGCATAATTCAAGAATTTAAAAGTTTAAAAATAAAAACTTACCTAAAAATGCTTTTGTGAATCTTTAATTCGATAAGGAATCCTTAAATCATTGTCTTAAATCCTTAAGCTTGTAAAATCAGAAGAAAATTTGGTGGAGATGAAGTAGAGAGAGAAAGAAGAGAGAGAATGGAGGAAATGAGAGAAAGAAAGAAAAGAAAAATGAATGAGAAGGAATATATATATATATATATATATAAAATAAGGTTGCTACAGTAACCTTCAAAAATATATTTTTTTTAAAGCAAAATATCCATTTTGACCCCTGAATGCTCCTTAGGCACAAAATAAGACCCATAACTTATTTCTATAACAAATAAGTCCATAATCTCATCTAAAACTTAGGAAAAATCTAGATCAGGGTGTTACATCTATGCTATTGCATCTCGAACCTGTTTTATTCCATCTAAGAATATGGTTTGGGCATCAATGTTTGCATTTGTAGTAGTATCCAAATTTTGGCTTGAATAGCCAAAAGCTGGTGCCCCGGTCTAAGTTTGATCCTGAGGCACCCATCTTCTGTAAGATTATTGCATTTGATCACTTGTTTTTACAGTTGTATTGGTCGGATTACCAACCCAAAAGATTTCTCCATTTTCAAAGTTGAACACTCTATTGGAATGTGTCCCACCGAGCATGCCAAAAGATTATTGGCATAAATTTTTGGCAGACTAGATGTTATATCCCACCGAGCGTGCCAAAAGATTGTTGGCACAAAATTTTCTAAATATTTTATTTTATATTCACAATTAGTCATACACATTCACAATTTATTCATGTAGGTATATGTACACACACACACACACACACACACACACACACACACATATATATATATATATAATTTCGATCTAATTTTAAGTTAAAAAATTTATGAAGAAAAAAATTATTTCTAAATTTTATCAAAAGAAAAAAATTGGATCATCAAAAATATTTTGTTTCAAAAAAGAAAAAATAAAAAAAAATTCAAAATCAAAAAGAAAAAAAAAATATATTATTTGTAGTTAACGAAGTATATGAGTGGTATTAGAGTCTAAGAGAAAGTGAATTTCTAAATTATTTAACTTTTGGATTAAATTGAAAAATTAAATATCTTGAGGATTAAAAAATTTCTGTGTAAAATTTAAAGGACTTAAAATATAGTAAAGGTACCAATTTGAAATAGAAATAAAAGTTAAGTAACTGAAAAGATAAAAATCAAAATTAAGGAACCAGTTTGAAATGAAGGTCAAAGTTAAGTGACCATTAGGGTAATTTACCCTAAATTTATGAGAAAGCTAACTATAATCTGTATTGTGCTTTTATTTGTGTTATTTATGAAAATATTTAAATAATTTCCATGGAAAAGGATTCTTTTATTAAAGGTTTTTGTGAAAATGAAATATTATTCCTTGAAATGTTATTTGATAAATGTGGGCATTCCAAGTATTAAAAAACTTTCAAATTTTTGCTGCATTTTGGATAAAGTACAGTTTGGATAAATGTTTTTCATTTAAAGATATACTAGCTGCTCACTAGGTAATTTCCTTTCAAAATTACTCACCACCATTTTAAAAATATATTTTCAGCTTAGTTAGACTATAGCCTATCGGTATGGCAGTCCAGTGGGCCACTATAGTGTGTGAGGTTATAGCTGTAGAGACTTTGGTGAGGTACATAGTCTACCATGACATAGATGCTGAGTTGGTCTTTAAGGTTACGGTATTACCTATAGGAGTTGATGCATGTGTATCATCCGTGCGAGAGGAGCACCTCGATAGTGTCTGCACCATTTTCTGAGTTTACAATGCCACATCATTGGATGTCTAGATCACCCTCACTTGGGTGTGTTGCAGTCTTCCTGATGCATCTTTTTGGCTTTTTGTTTATGGCCATCTCTACACCCTCTAGTGCTTGACATGAGAGTTTATGTTTGAGCCATTGGGCTATATGTGATTTATGGGGTTTGGGCCTGGATGTGTTGCTCCTACTACCATCACTGAAATGAGATCCATGGCACTCAAGAGATAGATGCTAGGGAAAATATTTATGTATTACTGTATTATTTATTTTAGCATCTAGTACTCTTTTATTATATTTTGATGATTTATATATATACATGCTATGATGGAAGGTTAGCACCTTAGTGCTTGAATCGATATATGTTATCTAGTATTGCCAATTTATGGATATATGATAGAAATGATGTTGAATGGCATGAAGATTGTGAGAATGCAATTATATAAGTAGTATTATTTAGTTACTAAAATTATAGCGATTACATTAGCAAAGGTACTTGAGAAATCAGGTTCAAATTTGCACAGGTTTTCCATATCACATTTAAGTAAATGTATTATAGTTAAGATATTTTTATAATATTATGATTGTATATTAAGAGTCTACTTAATTATCTGTAATTAAGTTAATTGGATATTGATGAATGTGAGCTCCTCCCTTGAACCTACAAGCACTAAGAAAACTCAGATGAACCTAGGATCTCTGATCCGTAGGCTCTCCGATGATCAAGTTAGAGAGGATTATTCAAGATGAAATATAATGTGAGATATAAGCCTTTATATAGGTATAAGAAGGACATACCTAGTCCTAATTGGATTAGTACCATATGAGTCCTAATGGGTAATAAATTAGGACTCCTTTTTTATTATTGATCTTATATGTAGACAGAGTCCTCTTTGGATTTAGATTCCATAGTATATAGGGATATGATTTTCTCATATTTATCAGATATCCCTCCAATGGTATCGAATATTTATGTTCGGAATAGCTTTTAATTGGCAAAGGTAATAATTCCAGCCTTTTTACAATCAACTCTTTCGAATCGCAAACTAAAGTCCTCCGTTGAGAAGGTTGTTTATTTGGAAGCATCGGAGATTTGTATGTTACGAACCTAGACAAGTTCACATATTTTGACCTTATGAGGTTCGTTTATGTTTGAACCTCAAAAGGTTCGTATGTTTTAACCTTGAAAGGTTCGTTTATATTGAACCTCGAAAGGTTCGTATGTTTTAACCTCGAAAGGTTCGTATGTTTTAACCTCGAAAGGTTTGTTTATATTGAACCTCAAAACATTTTTTTTGTAATAAATGATGCTGCCAAGTGTTTGTATAACTGCTCGAGACTTTTCATTTTTCAAGGCATCGTTTCATTTTCTTCGTTCTCGGAATACCCTTCACCTTAGTGAAAATGAGGGATAGTGAAAATTCTTTCCTCTTTATAAACCTTTCCCAAGGTTATTTTTATTCACTTTTTCATTTCTTTCATTTCTCTCTCTAGAGCTCTGACTTCTCTCTAGATTCTCCAGGCGAAGCTTACATTTCTTTGTGTTCGAAGCTTTTCCAGGTTACTTTCTCCTTCCTTTATTCTTTTGATTTTTATTTATTTGGTTTATTTATTTCTTCTCGTCATGGCCCCTAGGGTTCCCTTAGTTCCTTCTGAGTTTCCCTCATCACTTCTTAAAGAAGTAATTTAAAAGTGTAGGAGAAAATATAATATTCGTGTTCAATATAAGTTTTTTCAGCCTACTTCGCATGTTAGGGCTCACCACAATCCTGATAGAGATGGGAAGCGGAATAGGATAGTTATCTATTTGGATCAGTTAGAGGGGGGTCTCCGTTTTCCTCTCGATCCTTTTTTGAGTTTATTCTTTCGTGCCTATAATCTTGCTCCGGGTCAGTTACATCTGAACGGATATAGGTTTCTGATTGCTTTCTATGAACTAATTCATTCACATGGTCGTGAACCCATGGTTCAAATGCATCGTTATATGTTTTCTTTAATAAAAAAGAAAGGTGATCTCACATATTCGATGTCTAGTATTCCTGGTTGTGGTTTGTTCAAAAAATTGGCTGATATCAGTTGAGATTGGAGAAGCAAATTTTTCTTTATTAAACACGAAACTGCTTTCCAATAAGTACCCGTGATATGGACGAGTGAGCATCAATCAGTTAAGGGACCATCCGATTTCATAGAGGAAGTCGATCTAACTCTTCTTGCAGATCTTCATTATCGGTGTTCCACCTTGATGCCTTCTGTTCACACATATATGGAATGATTTGTGTATAGACATGAGCATCCTCCTGATGCTGGTCTTTATGATATTATAACTGAAGTTCTGAAATCCGGAGGTATTTATCTAACTCTCTTTTTCCTTTTACAGATGATGATTTTCTTACTGATTTCATGGAAGATATTGTCGATATTGTAGATGATTCGGCTGAGGTTGCTACCAACCCTGATGTTGCCGACCGTATTGCTCCTCCCATTAGTGTCAAGGATTATGGAGTTCCTCTCTCATCCCCTGGTGCTCCTAAGGAAGCTGAGACTCCTAACAAATAAAAAGGGAAAAGAGCTAGGGGTTCGAAAGGGACTTACGAACCTGCCACTGAGGAGGGGGATATTCAATTTAAACGTCCGAGGATAGAGTCTTGTCCCAATCTTGTCCTTTGGATACAAAAAAAAATTAGAGATCCGAGTATCTTCAATCCCCTGGTTCAGGGTCATCTCTCGAAGTGTCATCGCCTGGATAAGGATATGCTCCGATGGGAAGCAACCGATGAAAATGATTTGAAAAGTCAAATTATTCTGTGTATGATGGAGGTATCTCTTTTTCAATTACCTTGGTGTTTTTAACTATTTTTAGTTATAATCCTGATGCCTTCTAATCTTCAGGCTCTTCAAGGAGTATCGCGAATGGATGAAATTCATTACCTTCATAAGAGAAAGCGTGGCCTTGCTATTCAAAAGATGAATGAACTTTTAATGGAGCACAAAAGTAATCTCCGTAAAGCTAAGGAGGTTTTTCAAACTGTTCAAGCTAAACGAGAAAGCGCTCTCTCAAGCTTGGAAATTGAAAAGAAGGAGAACGTGGATCTCCAAAGCTCTGTTTTTAGGTTGAGTTCAACTGTTACTGAGCAAGATAAGATAATTGTTGCTTATAATGAAGAAGTTTGTCAGCTGAAGGAGGCTCGCGCTAATGAGAAAAAGGGCTTTCAAGGCCATACAGTTGATTTCATTCAAGCTATAAAATCGGAATGTCAACGAATGCTGACTCTGTAGTATTCCGATTTTGATTTTACCCCAATTCAGAGGATTTTTCTCAAGGATTTGAGCGAAGTCATTCGTAGATAAAAGGCAGTAGCTACTGCTCAGGAAAGTCATTCGTCTATTCAGACCAAGAGTGTTGATCCTGATGTGAAATCTCCTACCGCCTCCAAATTTACTGGGGGTCCTTCTATTTGTGGAAGTAATATTTTGCCTTCACCAAAGAAATAGCTTATCTATAGCTTTTTTGTTTCCTTGCTTCAGGCAATATTTGTAATGAACTTCTGGACTAATGAAATTATCTTGTGTTTTTTCCTTTGTTGAATATTGTTGTGTTTTGCAAGATTTAGATATTTATCTTACTTATAATCGTAAGCCACTTGAAATCAATTTGCATGCTTAACTTTTGTGAGTAGAAGTGTTTACTCCTTTCTTTCACGATCTTAGGGTCATTATGCGAGTATCTATACTCATCTTGTTTGCGAGTATACGGACTCATCTTATATTAATTTGTGAGTATCGTTACTTATCTTGTTTGCGAGTATATGGACTTGTCTTTTATTATTACGAGTATCTATACTCATCTTGTTTGCGAGTGTACGAAATCATCTTTTGTTATTACGAGTATCGTTACTCGTTTTGTTTGCGAGTATATAGACTCGTCTTTGGTTTTTATGAGTTTTGTTGCTCATTTTGTTTGCGAGTATATGGACTCGTCTTTTATTATTATGAGTATCGTTACTCATTTTGTTTGTGAGTATATGGACTCATCTTTGGACTCGTCTTTAGTTTTTTATGAGTTTCGTTACTCGTTTTGTTTACGAGTATATGGACTCATCTTTGGTTTTTACGAGTATCATTACTCATTTTGTTTGCGAGTATATAGACTCATCTTTGGTTTTTTACGAGTTTCGTTACTCATTTTGTTTGTGAGTATATGGAAGTATTTCGTTACTCTATTTTTTCAAAAAATGTTAGGATGGTATTTCCCCTTAAAATTTTTTTACAAATTATAAATACTTACTGGTAGTATTTCTGTAAGCTTTCTATATTCCAATATCTCTGGATGGTGTTTCCCTTCGAGCCTTTAAGTCTGTATGCACCTTTATTAGTTGCTTCGATGACTTGGTATGGTCCTTCCCAACTAGGATCTAACTTTCCAGTTCTTGTGTTGCCCTTTCCTATTCCTGCTTTTCGTAGGACCTAGTCTCCTACCTTGAGAGTCTTTGATCGGACTCTTTTGTTGAAATAGTGGGCGACTTATTATCATCTAGCTTCAGCTATAGCTACAGCCTGTTCTCTTCTTTCTTTGAGTATATCCAATGACATCCTGCAATCATTTGCATTCTCTATTTTATTAAAGTCTCTATCGACCTTGTACGAAGGAGACCCTATTTCGATCGGGATTACTACATCCATCTCGTAAGCTAATCGAAATGGCGACTCTCCTGTTCCGCTCCTTGGAGTAGTGCGGTACGCCCAAATGACATTGTACAATTCATCAGCCTAATCTGCTTTCTTATCATCAAGGCGCTTTTTGATGCCCTGTAGTATGGTTCGATTGGTGACTTCTGTTTATCCGTTAGTTTGTGGGTAGGCTACAGAAGTGAACCGTAGCTTTATTCTGAGTTCAGAACAAAATTGTTTAAATTTGAAGCTATCGAATTATTTCCTATTATCTGTAATGAGTGTGTTTGGAATTCTAAATTTGTATATTATTTCCTTATAGAAGAAGTTACGGATTCTTGCTTCTGTTATTGTTGAGACTGCTTCAACTTCCATCCATTTTGTGAAGTGATCGATCGCAACTATAATGAATTTTTTCTGTCTCGGAGCTATTAGGAAAGGTCCAAGAATGTCCATCTCCCAAGTGGCGAAGGGCCATGGGCTTCCGATAGGATTCTGCACTTGGGTTGGTGTATGTACCAACTGGGAATATCTTTGACATTTATCACAGCTTTGTGCTAATTTTTGTGCATCCTGGGACATTGTTGGCCAATAGTAGCCTTGTAATAGGGCTTTCTTGACTAAGTTAGCCTGAGCTTCATGGGCTCCACATATTCCTTCATGTATTTCTCGAAGGATGTAATTTCCTTCGTTAGTCGAAACACACTTGCTCCATGGGTGACTAAATGATCTTCTGTATAAATTTCCATTCTGGAGTGAGTATTGTGCAGGTTTTATATAAACATTCTTTGCCTGGTTCCTATCATTTGGGAGCTTTCCTGATTCTAGGTATTCAGCAATGGGTTTAATCCACTCGGCTGTTTCGAAGGTGGTTAACACTTCCATTTCCTCCGTAGAGGGTTTAGTGATTTCTTCCTTGAGTGTAAGGCTCTGAAACATGAGCCCATTTTCTGCTGCGGACTTAGCTATGATATCAGCTTTGTTTTCTACTCTTGGAATTTGGACAATCGTCCATTGTGTGCCGTTCTCTTCAATCCTGCGTAGGAGTGAGTGAGCTTTCTCTGAATATTTGATCATATTTGGATCTTTCATTTCGTATGTTCCTTTTAGCTGATTCACTACGAGTTGAGAATCATAGAGTATTTTGAGGCTTTATATTCGCACCTTATTTGCCAGCTGTAATCCTATAATCAAGGCTTCGTATTCTGTAGCGTTGTTTGTTGCACCGTATACTATTCTGACGGTATATTCAATTTTTATTTTCTCGGGGCCTATAAGGATTATTCTTGCACCCGAACCTTGCCTGCATGATGCTCTATCGATATACATTCTCCATAGGTTCTTTTCATTGCTGAGCTCCATAATTTTAGTCATTTCTTGTATAAAATTAGATAATATTTGTGCCTTGATTGATGTTCGAGGTTCATATGATATGTCATGTTCGCCCAGTTGCACTGACCATTGGACAAGTCTTCCGGATGTTTTTAGTATTTGCAATATTTTTTTTAGTGGTTAGTTTGTTCGTACCACTATCTTGTGAGCTTGAAAGTAGTGCTGGAGCTTCCTAGCTGTATATACTGGGGCCAGTGCTATTTTATCTGTCTTTGGATAATGGATTTCTACTCCCCTAAGAACCTTGCTCACATAGTAGATGGGATTTTGTTCTCCTTGACTTTCTCATTCGTTTCCCACTGATAGATAGATGTACAATGTTTCCCCTGGTGTTTGTTTACTTAGCAGAGGTGGAGATGTCAAGAATTTTTTGATATCTTCGAACGCTTTTTGGAAATCAGCATTCCATTCGAATTTTCTGACTTTCTTCATTTCTTTAAAGAATGGAAGGCATTTTCTTTCCGAGCAAGACATGAATCTTCCTAATGCGGTGATTCGTCCATTTAGTTTCTGTAGTTCGTTTAGTGTTGTTGGAGGCTTCATGTTAATGATCACTTCCATTTTTTCTGGATTGGCTTTGATTTTTCTCTGTGAGATCATGAAGCCTATGAACTTTCCTGCTTTTACCCCGAACACATATTTCTCTGGGTTGAGCTTGACCTTGTATTTGTCTAGCTTTTCCAGGACTCATTCTAAGTCTATAGAATAGTCCTCTTTTGTTCTGCTTTTGATGATTAGGTCGTCTACATATACTTCAATGGTTTTGCTAATATCTTTCTTGAAAATGAAGTTCATGAACCTTTGATATGTAGCTCCGGCATTCTTGAGTCCGAAGGGCATCACATTATAACAGTATAACCCTTGATGAGTTATGAAGGATGTTTTTTCTTGATCCTCTTGCTTCATAGGGATTTGATGATATCCTTGGGCAGCATCCACGAAGCTATACATTCCGTGGCATGAAGTTGAGTCAACTAACTAGTTAATAGTTGGTAAAGGATAACTATCCTTAGGGCATGCTTTGTTTAGATTTGTATAGTCTACGCACATCTTATACTTTCCATTTGGATTTCGGACGAGTACGACATTTGCTAGCCATTCAAGATGTGTAACTTCTCGTACAAATCCTGCTTCTAAGAGTTTTATTGTTTCAGATGCTATGATCTTCTGCCTTTCTATTGCAAAGTTACGCTTCTTTTGTATCACCGGTTTAATAGAGGGATCAATGTTTAGGCTATGAGCCACTATTGTTGAGTCAATCCCTACTATTTTTGATGCTCGCGTGGCAAAAGTGCCCAAGTGGTTTTGCAATACTCGTTCTAATTTTTCTTTTATTTGCTCTGGTATTTCGCCACCAATTTTTATAGTTGTGCCATTCGTCATCTTTATTTCTTTCAATTCTTCTACCGGTTCTGGCTTTACTCCTTGTTTTTCAATTTCCATGTTGGATTCAATAGGAAATGCTTCCATCTTATCCTTTGTGGCTAATTGATAGCATTGTTTGGCTATTTCCTGGTCTCCTTTAATCGTAATAACTCGCCCTTGAATTGGAATTTTCATTATCAAGTATCTAATACTTGTTACTGCATTAGTTTCCCATAAGATTGGTCTTCTGATGACTCCGTTATAGGCCAGTCTTGTATCTATGATGTTGAACAGTGCTTTTACTATGATATGCTCTTGGGAGTCTCATTCGCCCAATTCTATATTCAACTCGACACTTCCCATTGGTTTGACGATTCCTCCATAAAAGCTGGTTATGGGGTTTGTTATGGGTTTCAGTTTTACTGATGAACCTCCCATTGATTGGAAGGCTTCCCAAGTAAGGACATTAATTGCACTTCCGTCATCTACGAGCATCCTTTTGATAAGGTAATCTTTTATGTGCGTGTTGATGACTAGTGCATCATTATGAGGTTATTTGATGTGCAGTCCGTCTTTTGGGGTGATTGTGATCATCGGAATAGAAGAACTGGTTTGTGCCGTATATATCTCTCTTTGTGGTCTTTTCTTGCCACTTGATGATGTTTCGCCACCTAGGATCATGTTTATGACTTCCAATATATCTTTGCGAGTCTTTTTTTTCATCTTTCTGATGTTCGGGGTGAATATCCGAACTTCTAATTCACTTTGGAAAGTCATCTGTGAACTTTCTCAAATAGCCTGCTTTGACTAATCATTCTATCTCTATTTTGAGGTCACAACATTCGTCTGTGTCATGACCATGGTCTCGGTGGTATCTTCAGTATCGGTTTTTATCTCTTTTTCCACCATAAAGCGGATTAAGCTTCCACGGGGTTGGTATGTCTATACCGTTTTGCTTAATCCACATTAAAATTTCTGATCTCAGAGAGTTAAGGGGAGCGTATCTCCTATCGTCGCTCCTCTGTTTGTTGGAACCATATTCCCTTTTTGATTCTTTTTTCTCCTCTTTTCTTCTTGGCCCCCTTTCATCATCTCTTTTTCGCATGTCTCTTCTATCTTCATCTAAGTTAATCAGCTTGGTTGCAATAGCCATTGCTTCTGGAAAAGTTTTGTGCTTCTTTGTCGTTATCTTATCTCTAAGCTTCGTCATCTTGGTTCTAAATTTTAAAGCATCTATAGCTAATTCGTTGCTCAAGTGCTCAATTTGCATAGCAATTTTGTTAAATCTATTAAGATAGATTTGAAGTGTTTCGTTATCATCTTGTTTATAAAGTCGTAAATCGTTGATGCTCTTCTTTGGCAAGATAATAAACCGAATCTTGAATTGCTCGATTAACTCTTCGAAAGTGGATATAGAATTTTTCGGTAATCTATGGAACCATCTTTGAGCTGTGTTTGTCAGAGTTGTGGGGAATACTCGGTACATGATCACATCATTAACATTTTATAACATCATCTTTGTGTCGAACATTGAGACATGTGCCATGGGGTCACCCATTCCGTCATATTAATCTAGAGGTAGGACGTTGAATTTTGTAGGTATTAGGGTCGCCATTATGCTGCGGACGAATGGAGTACTTCCATCTAATATGCATTTCTCTATTTTATCAGGTCCTGTGCGAGCCTTATGTAATGCTTCCCGTAACTGACGATTGAAGTCAGCTCTCCTTGGGAAATTGGATTCCGATTCCTGCTCCAAATTGGATTCATGTCTCTTGTTTCTATTGTCATAGGGTTCCACTCGTTCATTCCGGAGTGGTAATCGGTTATCGTCATTCGCCCCTATGGCTGGAACGGATCTAAGAGTAGATGTTCCCGTAGTAGGCGTGTCATTTGCTCCTTCAATGAAGAGCGATATTTGTTGCTGTACGAACTGAAGCTGAGCATTGAGGCTCTGGATTATTTGTTCTCTGGCTAATGGTGGTAGATTAGGTGGGACGGGAGTTTGACTTGTTCCGCCTAGGGGTGTGCAAAAGTCGGTTTGGTTCAAAAATCACTAAAACCGAATTAAACCGAACCTATATCGGTTCGGTGTAAAAAATCCTTAAAATCGAATTGAACCGAACCGAACTTTTTCGGTTCGGTTCGGTTATTTTTTCTTTTTTTAATATTATTTTCACTTTTTAATTTTAAAGTCATTTTATTTATGTAATTTTACAATATTCTAATAAGATTTATAAGATATATTAATGTTAATTTTTTATACTTATTTTATTTATTTATTTTTCAAAAAAACAAATGAACCGATTCTCTAAAATATATTTAAATACATTTTGTT
>CATIWO010441416.1:0-12445 GCA_949673435.1 Macaranga tanarius
TGGGGTCACTCACGACTTATGGAAACTAAATGTGATTAATTGGTTTTTCACATTTAGCATGGAAAGAGTTTCCATAATATTAAGAGTTAATATTATTTCCCATTGCCATTTAGACTTGAACCTAGTAAGTCACACACACAAAAGTTGTGCCTTGGAAGATTTACATTAATTTGATTATTAATTAAAGAGTTTAATTAATTAATTAAAATAATTGAATTGGATTTGCGTGCATGCGGGGATATAACATATTTCGAAATCTAAATTCAAAGGTTAGGACTTAAAGGAAATTAAATGAATATTAATTTGGACTTGATTAATATGAGATATTAAGTTCAAGGAACTATTTAGAATCCTGCTCATTGTTGAATATGGTTGTTTTTTCTAGGGAAGAATATGTGTATGAATTCAATACAACTTAGAAGTAACATTATTACCATATTAAGATTTGAATAAATTGAATTGGATACTCCAAATGAACCTCATGTTATGTAGTTATTATAAGATATTCAAGGATCTAGATGTCAAGTTGTGTCGAATGTTGAGGTCCTAAATGGCAGCTTGGCAAATAGCAAAAAGAGAGACTTTTGGTCCTAGATGTCAAGCTGTGTCGAATGTTGAGGTCTAAAAACTTATTTACAGTGAAATTAAGAGGTTGTTGGTGAATTTTCCAAGTAATTAAAAGTTCAAGGGTGAAATTGCTGAGAACTTGGTTAATTCATCTTGGGGTTAATTGCACCTACAGTACCCAAATTTACCATATATTCCCATTATAATACCCAACTTTCAAATCATTACTTAAAACTTCCCAATAATTATTTGTTTCCCAGAAAAATACTTGTACTCATTTTTCGATATTCAGAGCTGACGTGGCACTGATGTGGATTGTGACGTATAATTTTTTTTAATTTAAAATTTAAAAGACTTATTAAAGTGCCCACGTGTCCCACTAATTCTCTCTCCTCTATCTCATTAGACTAGCTTACCTAAGAAGCTTCAACCAATAAGCTTCCCTGAGAAGCTTCTTCATCTAGTCTTTCTTCCTAATTTGAAAAAAAAAAAAAGAGATATGAGCTACCTCTATATCTCTCTCACTGACAGAGCTCTTGTATTTTGCTTTCTTTCTTCCTCATTTGAATACAAAATTACTTCATTTAAGTGAGATCGACAGTGAGAAGATGATTAGAGGAGTTTCAAAATTGCTTCATCTCAGCTACCTCCATTTTCTTTTTCTGTTTTGTATTGTATTATATTGCATGCTTGACTTTAAAGAAGTTTAAAAATGTGACAAGGACCACGACCTACTGAAGAATTTTTCCTTTTACAGAAATAAACAAAAGCTTAGTGGTAGTTTTGAAAAACAAAAGAATAAAATAGTGGTGGGATCCACTGTTATCAATGGAGACAATAGCACCAGGTAAAATAAAGAAATTTACTTTTTATACATATGTTATCTATATAGATGTGTTAAGCCCTAAATAAAGAAAAGAGTGATATACATTGGGATTGTTTACATTTTGAAATTTTTTTTATTGTTTATGAATTTAATATAGTTGTTGTTGAGGTTGGTGATTATAAAATAATAATGTGTTGTCTTCTTTGTTTTGTTGGTTGAAAGTGTCAAACTGACCTCATTTATTATTTTATTACACCCATAAACCAATCTGCTAAATCATTTGAAGTGCATTTACACTATAGGGGAAATTTGGAGTAGGGTTACCATAATGGGGAAGTTAATCATCAATGGTTTGATACTGACACTATTTCTCTTATTAGATTTTATGTATGGGCTAGAAATTTAAGGGCGGAAGGAGATGTTATGTATTATTGGAGACATACTGAGATGGATTATCAGTCAGGTTTAAAAAGATTAGAAAATGATGGTGTGTCTTTGAAATGTCATTATATGCTGCTGATTTCGGTGAGGTTGATGTTTATATTAGGCATTTAACTAATAAAGAGGTTCAGAAGATTAAAAATTCTTAGAGTAGTTTGGTCATAGAAGAAATCAATAATGATAATGATGAGGCAGTTAGGGCAAAGCAGCTGCCTACTGTCAGAATGAGCAGGCCAGAGGAGTTGCAAAATTATAAGGATAGAAGGCCAGATGGTTTAGGTCCTTTGAAATTGCCTTTAATTGAGAATGTGCCTTTAAACCAAAATATGGAAGGGTTTGAGGCTGTTTATGTTAGAGATGAAGAAAATGAGGTAGCAGAACAAGAGGCTACTAATGCTGATGTAGCAGAATAAGAGCTTCCTGATAGTTAACCAACAGAAGAAGATGTTGATGATATAAATGAGATTGGTCAAGAAAATGTTATAGTGAGTGAGGCAGAAAATGCTAATGATTTTATCGATCCATATTATGATTTGGTGAATGGTGATGAGGATTTAATAGAAGTGCTAAGAGAAACAGGTCAACTAAAAGATAAGAATGGTCTAAAAATTGGTGAGATAGAAAATGTGGGACTAAATGAGGAAGACCAGGAGGCATAACCTGAGGTAGATCAGGAGGCATAACCTGAGGTAGATCAGGAGGCAGCTAAGATGGCAACAAGTGAGGTTCCAAGTGGTAGGTAAGTGAGAGGGAAAAAGACATATATATATATATATATATATATATATATATATATGCATCTATATATATAGATGTATATATATAGATGCACATATATATGTGTGTGTATATATATATATATATACACACACACATATATATACATATATCTAAAAACCTAAACACCTAATCAACTATATTAGAATCAACACCACACAAAGAACCTGCCACCATATTCATATTTTTTCATTCTTTTTATTTTCTACAAGTTCCTTCTCTTTTCCAATCGATCGATCTTTCTGAGTAGTCCTACGATAACTGCTTTTGCTCTTCCAAATGTAGGAGGATCAACTCATTGAAAGAATTGGCATCGATTATTCTATTTACAAAAAAAAAATTACAATAGGAGCAAAATTTTTAAAACTTTGCATAATGATTTCAATCTGAAATCCAAATTTTCAAGTATATACATTTACATTTTCAAACCATCATGCTTACCTCTGCATTTTAGCAACCCAAAAAAGCATGTCTAGATTAGCTTTTGTTCACGAGGTTCTAGTCACGACGTTAACTGAACAGTAGCAATTTGGAGTCCAGCTTTCCATCTTATGAATCTTCTTAGCAAGGGGATTAAAGTGAAGATTAAAAAGATGTAATTGATTTTAGGGTTAACACAAAAATGTCTTTAGCTTTCGAATTTTAGGGTTTCAGATTTCTAGATCTTGAAGATGAGTTCCGTTTACCTTAGACTCATATGATTGATGCTTTCGATCTAATGAGAGAGAGGAGAGAGAATTAGTTGGATACATGACGCCACGTGCCCCACTTTATTAAGTCTTTTAAATTTTTAAATTTAAAAAAATTTACACGTCACAATCCACATCAGCGCCACGTCAGCTCTGACTACCGGAAAATGAGTACATATATTTTTCTGGGAAAAAACAATTCTCGGAAAGTTTTAAGTGACGATTTGAAAGTTGGGTATTATAATGAAAACAAATGGTAAAGTTGGGTACTATGGATACTCCAAATGAACCTCATGTATATAAGATATTTAAGGATCTAGATGTCAAGCTATGTCGAATGTTGAGGTCCTAGATGGCAGTGTGGCAAATAGCTAAAAGAGAGACTTTTGATCCTAGGTGTCAAGCTGTGTCGAATGATGAGGTCTAAAAACTTATTTATAGTGAAATTAAGAGGTTTTTGGTGAATTTTCCAAGTCATGAAAAGTTCAAGGGCGAAATTGCTGAGAACTTGGTTAGTTCATCTTGGGAAATTTATCAAGTACATGGGGAATTGACGAAAGTACAACAAATGCCACTTGGCGGATCCACCAAGCTCTTGGCAAATTCGCAAGCGTTCCGACACCAAATGGGACATTTTGCCAATTGTCAAGGGCTTAGATGGTTATTTAGTAAAGGATTTTGAGTAATTTAACTTCTTGAGAAGGGTTGGTCCGTTTGGATATGTTGGATACTCATTTTACCTATAAGAGTTTTTGAAGTGCAATTGTAGCGCAAATCGTAAAATTGACTATGATTTCTTCTATTGAAAGTCGGTTATCCGTTATCATGATGTCTGTGCATAAATGGACATAAGTGATGTTGGATCGATTAGATAATGTTTATGCAATTAACACCAAGTCTGAAGAATTATTGCAACCAATTTATTCCTTAAATCATTATAAATAAAAAAATACAAATTAAATTGATTTAGTATTATCATATTAAATTTTGTCATTTTATCTCGAGCTGTAAGAGCATGAAGTGCAATAAATAAATTAATCCAAAAATGACAAATATTGAGCTAAATAGGTTAAAAATATGAAAATGGGAAATGGCCTTTTCACCCTTGGGTACCAAATTGACCTTTATTGTCATGTTTTTGCGTGATGTCTGTACGATGTCATAAGTCATAACATCAACCCTCATAACTTGACATATTTTCGAACAGCCGGAATAAAATATGGGTCTTATACCCAGTGCTATCATTGTTCTTGCCTTGGGTGGGTTGCTGAAGTGATGCACTTGGCAATCCACTTTGTTGTTTCTATCAACTTTGGACCCGAAAGCGCACTAATTCGACGATGCTTTACAAATTGATAGAGAACCTGTGGCAGCACTTAATTAGGCACTTAATGACACAACAAAGTAAAATGTCATGGTCGGTGGTGTGGTTTGGAAGTATGAGGTGTTGCTACTGAAAGAAGATAGGGTCCACAATGTAATTATCAGTTTGAAATCTATTGAGAAAGTTCAAGAAGTAGCATGCGCTGGCAGTGTCCTCGGTTAGTGACTTCAATAATGAATATGTATATATATATTAGGTTATTTTGAAGGCAAACTTGAATTTGGAGCTTTCAAACACCTCTGTTCTATACTAAAGTCCGTGTCTCTGCAGAATACATATAGATAAATTTCTCGCAATGGGTTTGCAGTATGAAAAAGTTGGACTTACATTAGCATTAACCATAGCGTTGATATTATCTATAGCTGATTTTGCTACCGCGGATGCAGACAAAGATAAAGAGGAATGTGCAGAGCAACTAGTAGGGCTTGCTACATGTTTGCCTTATGTTGGAGGTAATGCCAAAACCCCAACGCCAGATTGCTGCAGTGGTCTCAAGGAAGTCCTTAAAAACAACAAAACATGCTTGTGTGTTGTAATTAAGGATAGGAATGATCCTGATTTGGGTCTCAAAATCAATGTTACTCTTGCTTTAGGCCTCCCCACTGTTTGCCATGCCACTGCCAATGTTTCCCAATGCCCTGGTACGTATTATCACACATATGCATATCGCAAGTACTGTCTGAGTTCATTAAGAGTGCTGAATTTTGACAATGGTCCATACCTTTTTTTTAAAAAAAAAAAAAAATTCTTTTCTATCTATATGCAGCCCTTCTACACTTGGCTCCTAATTCACCAGATGCTCAAATATTCTATCAGTTTGCTAAAAGCTCTAATCAGAGTGCCAGCGGCCCTGCTCTTAGTCCCAGTGGTAATCTTTATATTTTCTTCAAAATAAAAAATTAATCAGAAGAAAACTCTTGCACTTAGGAATTGGATGCAGAAAAATCATGAACCCCAGGATACTTGGATGGAGGCAGATTAATTCACAGAAAATTAAAATCCACTTGTCTAATGGTCCATGATTGTTCTGTATCTAAACGAGTTTTCATGGTTCTTCTTCAATTGAAATATTTGTTTAATCTTTCAAAAGTGAACTTCCTTAATGCATATGTAGGGAATCCTACTGCTCAACCCCCTAGCAGTGGAGGTAGCAATGGAAAGGGATGGCTTGGTCTGGAGTTGCTTTCTTTAGGATTATCACTCTGTGTATTCATGGTTGTTAATATAGGTTCTTATACCTGAGATTCCTTAATTTTCTGTGTTTTTCTTGGGAAGTCATGCTCCTCCACAATCTTTTCAAATGTTTCATCTTGTGAATTTCATTAATTACAATGACTTTATGTTTAAGTGACACCTACTTCTAGTCTAAATGTACAGGAAATTCTCACATTTCACTTCATAATGTATTTTGCACAACACATTTTCACTTCATAATTAATTGCTCATACAGCATGCGACTGGATTTTATGACTAATACAAGTTTATAATTCGGGAAGGCACTTAATTTTTCTGGAAAAGTAAAATGGAGCAACGCTAAAGAGTCTAGTCATGAATTCTGACAAACAAAATAACATTAAATTATTTTATATTGAAATTTAATAATATTAATGTATTTTTGTAAATAATTTAACCAAAATACGCTTTGTTAAAATTTGGAATTTGAATTTTATAATATATTTCTATATTAAATATGAAAATTTAGAATTTCAATATCATAATTGCACCAAAATTTTTAAAAAATAAAATTTCTCTCACTTATTGCTTTAATATTTATTTTTGAAAACAAGTTCAAATTTCATTCATCACAATAAAAGGGGAATTATAAATTAGAATCAGTAAACTAAATAACTCTATTTAAAAAAAATAACCAAACTTTAAAAAAGAACACAAGATAATACATCGTACATAATTTATCCTCGGTAAAAATAAGAAGAAGATATTCATTGGCCATCTACTTCTCAGATGTACTGAAAAAGTCAAATTGGAGAAAAATCTAACTAGATTCTTCAAGTCTCTACCATGACAAAAGCTTGATCTGCCATTATATTGCTCCCATGGACTGATCAAACTACTAAAATAATAGATTAAAATTCACACAAAAAACCACATAATAATAACAAAATAACCATACAAGTATCAAGAAAAACCTCAAATATCTAAGATATACTCTCATATCTAAATTATATATATATATATATATAAAATAACTAAAAAATAAAATATTTAGGACCACTCATAAACTAGAGGTAATGAGTAAGAAGACGAGGAGAGGAAAGGGAGAGTGGTAGGTGAGAAAAAAGAGTTTAATATTTATTTAGTCATATACCAATGATGGAATCAATATTTAATTTGACTTTTATCATATGAAGAGCATTTTAAAATACACATGCAAGTCTTTATGAACATATTATCCACATATTGACATACTTCTTGGTTTCTCAAGGCCATCTTGGGTTTCCTTTATCCGTTTAACCTTATGTGACTTCTAATATCTTTAGATTTAGCATTCTCTTTACAATTTAATGCTTATCTTTATCCTATTCATAATTACTTGAGGTTATCTATTTCTCTAGTCTTTTTCTTTGTTTTATTTGTGTCAGAGATGTAATCTTTTAGCTATTAATCATTTTTAAAATCCCTTTTCTAGTAAATGTCTTTTTCTCAAATTGATAAAAAGCCATGACGAATCTTGCTTGGAACTGTTAAGGTTTAGGAAAAATATTGATAATTCGATATCTCAGAGATTTAATTTCTACTCATTGCCCTAATTTTATCTACTTAATGGAAACAAAACAACATACAACTTACATGGAAAAGATTCATGTGAGGTAGAATTTTGATAAGGGTTTTTAAATGGAGCCAGTAAACACATTTGGGGTATTAGCTCTATGGTGGTCTTCTTCAGTAAAAGTACAAATTTTGAGTTCAAAAAAAATTTTATGCATTATGTTTGTGAAATTAATAATGTGTTCCCTATTTTGTTACTTTTGTAGATGGAAACCCTATTCGTGTGTTTAGAGATAGTGTTCTGAGTGAAGTTCAACAGTTAAATCCTTGTGCAAATCCTTAGCTCTTGGGGATTTTAATGCCATTTTTTCCTCCTTAGAATAAATTGGTGGTAGAGAGGTGTCGTGGTCTCAAATAAATTCTTTTAAAAATTTTATGGAAATTAATTGTTTGATGGACTTGGACTTTAAAGGACCTATATTTACTTGGACTAATAGGCAAGATAATGAAAGGTCCATTAGTCAATAATTAGAGTAATTGCTAATTGGGAATGGAGACCCCTTTTTGTTAAAGTTCAAGTTGTGCATGAGATGATGATAGGGTCATATCACAAACCCATAATTCTACGAATCCAGAAGGATTATAAATAAGGCAAGAGTGGATTTAGGTTTAAAGCAAAATGAGTTAAAGATGAAAGATGTAAGGAGGTGGTCCATAATGCTTGGGAGGGCAGGGTTTATGCTCTTCCAATAGGCGAGAAAGCTCCAAAATTGTAAAATACAATCATCCAAATGGAATAAAGAACATGTTGGTAATACTAGATTTAAAATTCTTAATATTATGTCTTAGTTAAACAATATTTATAGTAATGAAGTGAGTTAGATTAGTAGGGATAAAGAAAAGTAGTTAAAAAGGAGGAACTTAATAAGTTTTATAAAGTAGATGAGATATTTTGCATGCTAAGATCTAGAATAAGTGGCTTTAGGCTGGTGACTTAAACACTAGGATTTTTTAAATGTTTGCAGTAACTAGAAGACAGAGGAACTAAATCCTTCATGTTAAAGACAATCTAGGATGATGGGTTTATGATGAAAATGAGATCAGAAATATCATATTTAATTATTATTAGGATATATTCTCTGTTGCTCAAACTTATGATCAAACTGAGGCGGTTAATACTTTTCAACCACAAGTCACCCCTCAATGAATGACTGCTTTTTAGCACTTGAATCCAAAAAAGAAGTTAAGACAATTAGTTTAGGTCTTAGAAAATTTAAAGCCCTACGGCTTGATGACTTTTCAAGAATATTTTATTAGTCCCATTGGCACATTATTGAGCTAGTAATGATAGCAGTTGTTTGTCATTTTTATGAGTCTAGCTATATGCTTAAAGAATTTAATAGAACTAATATTGTTTTAATACTTAAAGTATGCCACCCAATGCTAGTTACCCAGTATAGACTAATCAACCTTTGTAATTTTTCATATAAAATAATATAAAAAATTATTGTTTATAGAATTAAACCTTGGTTGCCCATGTTGGTTCCTATTAACAAAGCTGCTTTTGTCCTTGGCCGTGTTATTCAAGATAATATATTTGTAGCTCATGATGCTTTTCATTCTCTTACAAAGGCAAGGAGTAAAGCTAATCATAATTTTGCAATTAAACTTGATATGAATAAGGCATAATATAGGGTAGATTGGTAGTTTTTATTTTATATTCCAGAAAGAATGGGGTTTTATCAGAAATTTATTCATATGATTAAACAATGTGTACTATTGTTTCTTATAGGGTGATAGTTAATGGTAAATTCTTTAAGCCAATTTTTTCAAAGTGTGGATTAATACATGGAGATCCATTATTGCCCTACTTGTTTTTATTTGTCTTAACTACACTTTTAAATTTGTTTGATACAACTATTAGTTCTTTTGTTATCTCTAGTTTTAAGATGAACAAACATTGCTCTTCCTTTAGATATATTTTATTTGTAGATGAAGGTTTCTTTAATAGAGGCTCAAACTTATAGGATATTGTTAATAAGTATTGTAAAGCATATGGGCAACAGATTAATAGGATAAAATCTACAATTTTCTTTAGCAAACAAACCCCTTTATCATAAAAGGAATGAAATTATAAATGTGTTAGGCATTAATTCTACGTAGAGATCAGTGATCGGTCAAGATGGAATTCATTACCTGGAGTGAACCGGGATAAGGTCCTATACTATCCAAATTATTCTTGATAAATAAGTACTTGGCCAGATCAAACTCGACTTACCCGAAAAGAGTTTCGGTGCCAGAAAAGAGTTTCTAGTAGTAGACATATTTTATCGAGAATTGAACTTAAGATAAGGACATATTATTGAGGTAATTAGAGTTTGACTAAATTGTGACTCTAGCCAATATTGGGATCTTATAATGAAGGGACATTTAGTATATGGTAATTATATTTTGTGGTTCTTGTGGATCTATATATAACATTCATTTCTATTTGGATAGTCGTGATATATATGTTAGGGGTCACTCACGACTTTTGGAAACTAAATGTGATTAATTGGGATTTTTACATTTAGTATGGAAAGGTGTTTCCATGATATTAAGTGTTAATATTATTTTCCATTGCCATTTAGACTTGAACCTAGTAAGTCATACACATAAAGGTTGTACTTGTGAAGATCAATATTAATTTTATTATTGATTAAAGAGTTTAATTAATTAATTACATTAATTGAATTAGATTTGTGTGTATGCGGAGATCTAGCATATCCCGAAATCTAAATTCAAATATTGAGACTTAATAGTAATTAAATAAATATTAATTTGGACTTGATTTAATATGTGATATTAAGTTCAAGGATTAGATTAATATTTGCCTCCTAATAGATTTCTGTATATTTTCATGAGATGGACCTAGCAAATTAATTATGATGAACTTTAGATGGACTCATACATGGGCTTTATTTAAAGAGTTTGAATTAACCCACAAGTTATCTTATGGTATAGAGTGGGTCTTCTCTAAGTGTAGAGAAGCCCATGTGCCCATAACCTTAGCCTATATCCATTAAGTGTTAATAAATATCAAGGCTAAGGTTATCCATATAACAAAACACTACCCACTCACTTGTAAAGCCAAGCCACACATATAGATAGAGTATGAGGTACTCAATCTATCAAATGCATGTAGCTTGAGTGTGAGACACTCAAACAATAGCATTGTACATGACTTAAGTGTGAGACACTCAATTTGTTATTGATATTATAATATTGGTTTTATTTAAGTTAGTGGAGAGTGTAGAGACAACACTCTAACTTCTAATGCATGTGGCTTGAGTGTGAGACACTCAAGTCATAACTATTATCATATTATTTTTATGTTGATAGTTAGTGGAGTTTGTAGAGACAATCAACACATAACTCCATTTTGCACATTAGAGAGCATTTTGATATTCTAACAAAAGAGAGAAAAGGATTGAGAGAGTCTTCTTCCTTCTTCTTCTTAAAAGTGTAAAGAATTCAAACATACACAAGTGTTGTTTACTTTCCACTAAGAGCCATTAGTGTATAAAAGTTGTACTACTTCTAGTCCATCATCCATTAGAGGTTGCTTCCTAGTTCCATACATCCAAACATTTGAGGGGTTCTTGCAAGCACTTTGGGTCAAAGAGGAGAGGCTTGTCCATAGAACTTCACCATCCTTTAGAGGTCTTCATTGTGCAATCCGTGTGTATCAAGCTAGAGGCTTCATATTTGGGGAGCTTGGAGCTTATAGATCAACCTCAACAAAAGCTTGTCAAGTGTGCTACTAGTTAGTAGTTTTGTAAGTGTTACTAAACTCTTAGTTGATAGGTTTTATATTGTGAATGTATGACTTAGTTGATTATTAATTAAATGTTATCCTTGATGTATGTTTAATTATATAAGAGTGCATATGATACAATCTAGGGGCATGGAAGTGTTTTATGTTTGATGCAAATGTTGCATGCAATCAAATTTTTTAAATTTTGCATTTTTGATTTTTACACTATTACACTTTCCTTCATAAAGATCACACTATCTCCGAAACTAAGTGGGTCTTCAGAAATAGGCTTGATGAGCATGGGAACATTGTTCGAAACAAGGCTAGACTGGTTGCTAAAGGTTAGAACCAAGAAGAGGGAATTGATTTTGACAAGACCTTTGCACCTATGGCTAGACTTGAAGCGATTCGAATACTGTGTGCATTTGCTTATTATAAAAACTTCAAGCTATTTTAGATGGATGTTAAAAGTACCTTCTTGAATGGGTATCTCAATGAAGAAGTTCTTGTGAATTAGCCCCCTCGCTTTGAGATACATGATAAGCCCAACCATATGTACAAACTAATAAAGATTTGTATGATTTGAAATAAGCTTCTAAAGTTTGGTATGAAAGGCTATGCAAAGTTTTGCTAGAAAATGGGTTTACAAAAGGCAAAGTGGACAAGACTCTTTTCACAAGAAATCAGGCTGAACATATTCTAATTGTCTAGATCTATGTGGATGATATTGTCTTTAGAGCAACCAAAGAAAGCTTATGCAAAGAGTTCTCTGAATTGATGAAAAATGAGTTTGAAATGAGCACGATGGGGGAAATCAATTTCTTTTTAGGATTACAAATCAGATAGTGTAAAAATGGTATCTTCTTAAATCAGTCCAAGTATGTGAAAGAAATACTGAAAAAGTTCAAGCTATCTGAAGCTAAAATCAGCAGACACCAATGAGCACCACAATCAAATTAGACAAAGATGAAAAAGTTAAGTAGATAGATAGCAAAAGGTATAGAGGTATGATTGGATCATTACTTTATCTCACTGCTAGTCGACTTGATATTCATTTTAGTATCTGTTTATGTGCGAAATTTGAAGCTAATCCTAAGGAATCTCACTTGATAGCTGTGAAGAGGATTTTTAGGTATCTTGTAGGAACTCAAGTATACATCCTTTGATCTTATGGGATATAGTGTTGCTGATTTTACAGGAAGTAGAATGGACAGGAAAAACACATTTAGAATTTTTCA
>CATIWO010441600.1:0-12629 GCA_949673435.1 Macaranga tanarius
AAAAAAAAAAAATGGCTCAAGGAACACTTGAAGTCCTTCTTGTTGGTGCTAAGGGTCTTGAAAACACTGATTTTCTCAGTAAGTTTTGATCTTTATTATATTATCTTAATCAAAACTTTTTCTTTTTGATTTGTTGACATGTGGGTTTTTGAGAATTAAATCATCAGTGCTACTAGTTGATCTTTGCAATGTCATCATCTCTGTTATCTGATCTACCCTTTTTATGTGTTGATCTGGGATTATTATTATTGTTATTATATATATATATTTTTTATATTAAAGGTAGACCCTTTTCAAATTTTAGCATTTTCTATGGTGGATTACTAGAATTCTGTTTCACAGTGTTTATAAAGTCTGTTTTCCATGTTATTGTTGCTAGATTTCGGTTCTTTCAGATTGTTTCTAAAGGCATTTTGAAAGAAAGAAATGGAATCTTGCCACCAACTGACATGATTTTGCAATCGACTATTGGCTTACAAATTCCTGATCCATGATGTTCTAAATTCATATTTGAGCAGATAACATGGACCCTTATGTCGTCCTCACTTGCCGTAGCCAGGAGCAGAAGAGCAGTGTTGCCTCAGGTTATGCCTCTAATCACTCTATTTTTTTAGGACAATATGACCTTTTATCTTATTTAACACATATGAGACAATAAGTTGTATTTCATATGTTTACTGATTAGGATCAGGGAATGTTAAGTTCTATGTTGATATTTGCTTTGATGCTGCAATCATGGTGATTCCATCATTAAAAGCTGTGTCTTTAATTAGTTTACAAACAAAAATCCTGCAGGGAAAGGAAGCGAACCGGAATGGAATGAGAATTTCATTTTTACCATAACAGATAGTGTCACAGAACTTGTATTGAAAATCATGGACAGTGATACTGGTTCTCAAGATGATTTTGTTGGAGAAGCAACGTGAGTACAAGTCCCTTATCTTGAAATATTTTAAAACCATTTTGAAGATGGATATCCATTACTTTTCACTTGCATTTGATACAGGCTGAATTTAGAAGATGAATACTAGTTGTTTTTCGGTAGTTATAATTGTTTATAAAATCAGTGGGATCTTCTATAGAAATTCTGTAGATATAAAATTTTGGTTTTTGGTTCTGTGATCCTTGCAGCATTCCGCTTGAACCACTGTTTGTGGAAGGAAGCCTACCATCAACAGCATACAATGTGGTAAAAGACGAAGAATACAAGGGAGAGATTAGAGTTGCCCTCACATTCAAACCAGAGGTAATTGCTATGTTTCTGTTATGCCATTGCTTAACTTTTGTTAATGGAAAGGGGATATCATAATATCATTGAAGATGATGTTGCTTGTTGAATGTTGACTACCTGATTCCAGTTACTAAGCGTGTTTGTTTATCTCCTTGTTTTCCTAGTTTCTCCAAGCAGTAATGACAATTATTTCTCAATTATATTATTCATCCAACTGAAGATCTTTTCTACTATTCCTTACACCAGGAACATCGGAGTCGTGGTTTCCAGGCAGAGGAGGAAAGCTATGGAGGATGGAAACAGTCCGAAGCATCTTATTAAGCACCTTGTTTTTGGAAATGGCAATAATTAGACTTGTGTCTCTGATTTTACTGTCGATGTTGTTCGAAGCGTGTTTTGATGTGTTCATTGTCATTGTGGTTTGAGAACCTTTTGATATTGTGATAGACTTGACTTTCTGTCTGGCTTTGGTAATAATCAATCTCCCATATGCCCATTTGCAAATTTAGTATCAACATAACAATTCCTGAATCAGAGAAATAACAAAATAGGCACATGAATGAATATTCTTTGGGGCGCAAACAATACTTTTTTTATAGGTCAGCCAAAAGCTCAGATCAGCTCAGCCTTTCATTTGAATTCGTAAAGAGCTTTAAGAGAAAGCTACAGTAATAAAATTCCTTAATTCATTCCTACACTTACTTCGTTATGGTTTAGTAATTATATCATAGCAACTTAAGTTTATTAAACTGCTCATCTTAAAAGTAAAAAATGTAAGGACCCTTTTATATTCATCGATGAGAAAAAGAGAGAATACAACAATCTCACCGCAGTTTTGAAACTTTTCAAAGTTTCTGGCCCCTTACATATTGAAAACCTATCCAGGTTGGAAAACTACTTCACAACATTACAAGATAATAAGATTACATTACAAGAACCAAAATACAACCACCCCAAAGGTTATCGTTGGAAAATGCTGCATTTTGTCTCTGATGATCAAAATGCTTTCATCGGGTAAGAGGTACATTGACTGCTCTACGACTTCACTTTTCCACGCAGCCCCTTGTTCTCCTTCAAGTGCGCCGGTTGTTGAGAACCAATGCCACTGCAACTTGGCAAGCTCCCAGTTCCGGAGGGCATGAAGGAAGGATTACTCAAGGGCAGTTGTGGTTGCGTTGCAAGTTGCTTGTCTGGAGCATCAAAGTGAACTGAAATATCAGTTTGGAAAAATTTGGGCAAGCCAAAATCTGGAAGTGCCAAACTACCATCTCTTGGGGCCTGAGAAGTGCCCGCTATTTGCTGGAAGCAACCTTCCTTCTGGGTTTGAGAAGCGTCAACCTGTTGCTGAAAGTAACTCTGAACTGACAAATTATCCTCTACTGGTATTGCTCCTGTAAGAGTCTTGAATGCAAATTCAAAGCATGGATCTGACCAATAGTCCCCATATGAGAAGAAAGGCGGCAACTCTGGTTTGTCACTACTTTTGTCAACTTCATTTCTAGTGCAGCTTTTGAGATGTTCTATCTTGTTATTTGATTGCTCATTCTGTGGCATAGTTTTTACATTTGCAGAATGTGCACACTGTGCTTCTGGAGCAGCCTCAACTAGCTGCAAAGCTCCAACTGATTCAATTTTACTAGACTTTCTAGCTGTACCTTCAAAATCACAATTATTGGAAAATGTTTTGGCCATTGAACTGCATTCAAACTCAGAAGATTGTTGAGGTAAATGAAGCTTCTTACTGTTTTTGTTTTTCCTTGATCTGATCTTAGTTTTTCCATTGCTGCTTCCTATCTTTTTGGTTGGTGAGTTCCTCTCATCTATAATATTGGGTGCAGGAGTTGAAACCATCACATCATTGGCGGTAATCTCAACTGGTATTTCACCTGTAAGAGTCTTGAACGCAAATTCAATGCATGGGTCAGACAAAAACTCCCCAAATGGAGGCATGAGCTTTGGTTCTGATTCCTCATCGTTGGTTTTGTCAGTTTCCAGCATCTGTGATTGATCCTTTGAAGCAGCTTGGCTGTGAAGAGACACTTGTTTCTTGTTTAATGACTCTGAATTATGGACATTAGTCAAACCATGAAGTAGAAACTCTGTCCGGGGTCCGCTCTCGATCTGCTTAGATGCCATGTCTGCCAAACCATCTGGAGTCGGGCCTACCATTAGACTGGATTCACTTCTACAAGATATTTTTGCATTTAGAAGAGCTTGTGCACTTGATGCCGAGTTGGATGCCGGCTCTGGTTCAAGACCTGCAAGCCGTTTTGAAGACCGACAAGGCAAATTAAATGCCTTCTTATTTCTATATGTGCTTAAATTGTTCTGAGTCCTTGCTTGACTGCTCCCTTTGGATTCACTCCCAAGAGATTTCTGCTCTTGCGTAGTATCAACTTCAGGAGTTGAAACAGGTCCATTACCAGCAGTAGCACTAACCATTCCATATTGACTTCTTTCGGAAACTTTAAGTTTTGTCTGTAGAGGCCAGATCGTACCAGACTTTTGGCTCTTGTTTGATGGCTCTCCATGCAATGGACTACTAGTAGTGAAAGTACGCAACAGAAGCTTTTCTTTGGCTTCATCCTTGACTTGCTCAGATGTTTTATCTGCCAAGCCAACTTTAGTCACAGCCAAAACTAGATTGGCTTCACCTCTAGGAGACGAAGACCTAATCATTTTAGGAAGAGCTTGCACAATGGACACTGTGTTGGCCAATGGCTCAGGTTCAATCAAAGGTTGCTTTGTAGACCCAGGCAAGCACCTTTCCTTGTTAAGGGAGTTGCTCAAAATATTTTTTCTTTCGTAGCTATGATCCTCATTTATCCCATTCTCAGGAGAGTTATGCTCTTGATTCTTATCAGCTTTAGGAATTGCTTGCACAGTAGACACTAGGTTAGCTACCATCTCGGGTTCAATCCCAGCAAGTCGCTTTGAAGACCGACGAGGCATGTTGAGCCCTTTCTTGTTATTGGATTTGCTCAAACTATTCTTGGTATTGTCGGTTTCATCCCCCATTATCCCACTCTTACAGTTCTGCTCTTGCTTCTTATCAGCTTCAGGAATTAGAAGTCCATAGCCACCATTGGCATTGGCATTGGCATTATTGACTTGATTTCTCTTGGAAACTTCAGCCCCTATCAGTGCTAAGCAGTTTGCATTGGATTTTTTCTCAGATTCAGCAGCATTGTTGCCTGGAATCTTTTGCGAAGGTATCTCAGTCTTGATAGGTTCAGGAACAATAGTTAAAATGGATGCAGTGTTGCCTCTCCTTTCCCCTAAGAAGTCAGCTTCCAAAGATGCTATGCTGTTTTCATTAGAACTTCCATTACCTGTATCAGTTAATTCCATCATATCAGAGCAATGAAGTTTAGGTATGACTAGCTTTCCATCACTTAAATTACAATTAGAGTAATAAATTAGCGTGAAGAAATTAACTTCTCACCCATGAAAAGCTGTTGCCTAGTTTCTGGGGGCTCTAGTTTTCGGCTTTTAGCGGCAGAAGATGGCTAAAAAGAAAAAACCCAAAACTTCAGTAAATTAATTTTAAAATATCCACCATGAGCACAAATAAATTAAAAAACTTAACATTAAACTGAATCTTGGTTGCAATATACCATGCATTTCTTTTTTTTTTTTCTCTGGCAAAATGCATTTCTATAGTTAATTATTGAGGTAAATGAGGGATGATGCCTAGTAAGAAACTCTTGATTTAACAAAATGGGCGGCATTAAAGGGAAGGGGCCATTGGAAGATTCCGCTCAAGAGTAAAGAAAGGACATCCTTTACAGAACTAACTCCTTGCTAAATATGCAAGTCCTCCAATAATAACAGCATCCTTCTAGATCTCAAACAAAAGCGACAATTAAAAAGAGACATACACTGGTTGTCTAGCAATACCAATAAAATTGAACTGCACACTTTGTGAAATTTCACAAGTCAAGATGTTTGAGTTCATTTTATCCACTAAATGCCCCAGATGGAACAGTTTGGAAGAGAAAACCTTTAAGGGTGAAAGAGTTTTTGCTAACTTTCTTTACAGCAGTAATTAACGTTCAGATAAAAACTTCCTAATGCCATGCCACATGGAGCTTTAATTTCCTACGACAGTATGTTGAAAAGCAGCAAACTAGAGCATTCAACTGTTTCGGATTTATGGCAAGTATTTATAAGGGCAGCAGAATGCATGTTCATATGTACATTAAAACCCTATGGACCAAACATGTAATTGTCAAATTCATGGCAGGGATATGAGAATTCTAAAGTAGGAAGGAGATATCAACAAAACTCGAGAAAAGCAGGTTAGGTTCACACATACCGAGTTTTCATCATCAAATTCTCTTTTCTTTGGAAAAATTTTACATGTAGTAATATCTCCAGTTTCTAGATAGCGTTGAACATCCCTTTTTGAGCGGAACATGTATCCATTTACTGGATCTATGTAAAACTGTGGCAAAAATGCAATGGTCAACATCAATCTGTTTGTCTTCATTAGGGATGGCAAGATGTGCCATTACCTGCAATATTTTGCTGAGAGAAAAGTGTGTGTTGTATTAATGTGTGTAGTGAAAGAGGTAAGGCAAATTAAGCACTTCCCACTGAAGAGGAGAACTGTGATCCCAAGTTTTGTTCCTCATAGAACATAATAGTGGACTAAAACATCTGAAAGTCCTTACCGGATCTTTTCTGATTCCATTTGCTTTCTTTTGAATTCTGGTTTCCTTTATCCAACCTGGAGGTAAATCCTCTACTGTAGACTTCTCAAACTTAACCTAGAATATATCCAAAGATTACAAACTACATTGCTGCATATTTGATCAAAGATAATTAATAGAATTATATAATAAAATAACTTCATTATGTAACGAGAAATAACATTCTATGCTATTTTTTATCTTTCATTTTGAAGTGAAACTTTTTTGCACCTAATTTTGAGATATTTGAGCATCTCAAGCTTTAAATGAATTCAAAAGTCAACTGATAGGATAATTTGATATTGTCGAGAAAACATAGATATGAATGGTATCTTCGAAAGACTACATCTGTAGAATTATCTCTAGTGTGAAATCTCCTCAAACTTTGAGAAGAATGATAAATTTAAATATTTTGGCATCTGTTAGGTAAGCATTTATAGAGTTTCCTCTTATAGCAGTAATGATCATTCTTGAAATTGATATTTTATCATAAAATTGTCTCTCATTTTATGCTATGTGCATAAAATCTTCTCTCTTGAAATTGACTCACATGTTATGCTTAATACATCAAATCTTTTGCCTCTTGATTGTACTTCAGATTAATGTCAATATTAGAATAAATCAATATCCCTCTTTCACATAAAATTTACTAAACAAGTGAACATGAGACCATGCAGTACAACAAGTTATGTAATTGATCGCAAAGTGCACACCTTAGCACCAGAATATTGCAAAGAAACTTTGCTTGTGGGAAGCATACTCGTGAATGTTTCCTGCTGCTTGGATGTGCAACTTTTCTGCCCCATAGCTTCAAGATGTCGAAACACTTCTGGCTTGGAATAGAATTTGCATCCAGTCAATGGCTCAATGAAACACTGCAACAGAAAATGCCATCTCATATACCAATTGCATTCAAAATAGGGTCAAATGGATTCTGGTAACGCACATGAGGATGTTATTATTGAAACACAGTCAAAAAAAATTATGCAAAGACCGCTGTTTACCAAAGTTTAACTTTTGCCCCTATTCCTATGCTCCAAAAATAAAGTCTAATTCATATGGTGAATGGTGAGCCAACAAAATAAGTTTGAGGTGAATCAAATCTCTTGACCTAGACAATAGGAAACAAATTTTAGCATTTAGCTATGTTCCAGAGGATTTATTTTCAATGATGCCACAACAAATTAAGTAGCTTTTGCATGTTGCGAGTATAAGTTGTTACAAAGTAATTAAAGCAAGTATTCATGGGAATATTTGAGATCTTATACACACATTATGTGCATGTAACATGCTCATCGTGCTTTTGAAAAATGTAGCCAATTAATGGTTCGCAACCCCCAAGAGAACAAAGTAAAACAAAAAAAAAAAATGAGAAAGAAAAGATTCATCCAACAATGTTATACTAAAATCCAAATTCAAACCCAAAACGGAAAACAGAAGCCACATATAAAATACTTTTCAACCCTTAATGAATGCGATGGATACCTTGTATCTTCTTCCACTGGCAGAGCCACTTTTTTTGGTCTTCAATTCCAGAATCCAACCATTAGGTAACCATTCAGGACGTTCATTTGCATGCTCTATAATCTGCAAATAGTAAGAAGGACCTAAATAGGAAAATTAAGTAAACGAAGGACATACAAGGAAAGGCAAATACGGTGCCACCCCCTTCACACTCACATGCATCTGGTTACTCTTTGAAGAACTTCCGACAGGACTGTTAGTCTTTTCAGGCCAGTCAACTTGAATTCTTTGTGCTTTAATATAGCGCATAAAATCGTCTTTGGAGAAGAACTTTTGAGCAGTTTCCGAGTTCACGTAACACTACAAAGGCCATACATAATGTAAGCATCGTAGTGGTCGTATAAGTAGAAAGCTTAGCTCTATTATTGTTGCCTGTTGATTTTTCAGCTATGCGAAATCTCCAATTTCTTTTTTTTTTTTTTTAAATATGCTGTCAACAAATTATTGATCTAATTGTTGCATGAGCCAAATTCTCAGCTGAAAAATATCCTCTGGGTCATCAACGAATTATTATTCACTAATCCCCTACATTTGAAATGCAACTCTAACCCAAAATCAATACTTGCTGAAAAATTATTTGGCTAAGCTCACACACAACCTTTTCCTGTATTTACACACTAAGTTCACATACGCATTCTCTTTCTTTCTTTTTTTCTTTATCTATCTATTTATTTAACACATAAAGGATATAATTGAGAAGGTTAATTCTACTCAACGTGCAGCTACCTTGTGCAACCAATATGAACAAACACAAGCACCATACACCAACTCCCCCATGAATTTATCATCATTGCAAGCAGAACAACCAGGTAGTTTACTCACCGCAATAATGAAGCCTTTAAATGCAAAAAATTTCAAAAATTAACTTCACAAACATGAATTTGCTCCAAACTTTCAAGAACATCAATTGAAAGTCACACTATTTCCATATAGAAGTGATAAACCAAACAACATTTTGATCCTCATAAAAGTCAAACACAAAGCAAAACCCTTTAAAATCCTGCACAAAACAAACAATTCAAAGACCTTAAATTCAATTGAAAAAAAGAAAAAAAGTTACATGCATTGCCCTAACCAACATGCAACCCATTTTCATCCACTAAAACCACACTCTCCCACAACATTCATTCAAATATAAAACCTATCAAAGCAAAAAAAAAATGCAATCTTTAAATTCATAGCATACAACATGCACCTTAAAGTTCAATACTTTATGCATCCATGCACCCATATCTCATCCTAAAACCTAAAAATCTTTTTAAAAAAAATCAAATATCCAAAAAGATTCATACACAAAAACCCTAAATTACACCAGCGGTGGACTTTTTAAAGCTTATACCTTTACTTTACGGCCAGTCTTTAAAGCACTAAATTGCACGGTCCATCCATCGGGGAGTGCCTCCGGTGAATCATCGGCCGCCATTTGAAACTCCGGCGAGTAATCAAGGAAAAGTCTTTGTACTGCTGTAGTGTAGAGCTAGCTCTAGTGACAAAGGAAACAAATTGGCAAAAGCCTGAGTAGTAATAATTGCTTAGATTGATGCCACGTGTGCTGAATTGTCGAGTATTTAATAAAAGATTCTCTATGCACTGAGGTAATGGATGACTAATACATAAATAAATCAATAATGGGTCTGACGGGCTTCAATGCCATTCTTCTTCAACACAACATGAAAGCCTTATACAAACACAGCAAAGAGGAGGGCTGCAGCCCAGATGTCCAAATTTACTATGTTATTTATTTACGAGTTGTTTACGAGTTTAAATAAGTTAAATAAATTTAAAAATATAAACGAATAAAAATATTTATAAATCGACTCATAAGCTTTTCTCCAAATTTATTTATTAGTTTTATATTGTTCGAACATGATGGATTATTTATTAAATCAACTTCAAAATATCAGCTCAAATAAATTTTTAGTGCGTTCGAGTTGCTCGTCAGTCATTTGACTCGTTTACAATTTTATTATTTGATACAAGACCTGGCAAATGCACATTTTCAGAACTTTTTCAAAATCTTTATTCTTAGAATTTTTGAGTGAAATCAAGTTCTTAAGTTAGAGGATATGCAGATGGTTGTTTTTGGGCATTGGGCTGAGATGTGCTAAATTATTTCAAACACAAACTTGGGGAGATACAGAGAGGGACTGAGTGTGCATCATAATTAATGCGTCCGCTGTCCATGTTTCCTGTGAGTGATTTTGGCTAACTGCGCATGTGTGTAAACGAGTCCAACCAAGCTGAGTTTTGATTTTGGCCAACTCGTTTATAAACTAGTTCAAGCTCACTATTTCACTTAATGTTTACAGACTTAAACGAACTTAAAAAAAATTTAAAAAATATAAATTATAAATTAAAAGTATATATCAAAAAATTTAAAATAAATTATTTACTAAATAAATTATAATATATTTAATGAAAATTATGATTTTATTTTAATAATATATTTTTTACAATAAAAATTTATATTATATTATATATGATTAATACATTAAAATTATAAGTAGCTCACAAACTTTTATTTGAACTTATTTATAAACTTTTACGAGTCGAGTTTTGAATTGTTTGACTTCGGCTCGTTTATTAAACGAGTTTTAATATATAAACTTGATCAAATTTTTATCAAGTCGAGTTTTGAGTAGTTCATGGGTAGCTATGCTCGTTTCTTACGGCCCTACAACTATGTAAATCAGATGCCAAAACTCTGTTTTCATTGGGTGCAGCATTTTCTTTTTGCATGGCACAGAAATGTTTATCTAGTATTTTGACAAGAGCAATTGTCTCATCTTTGGAAAATGTTTCTCAAATGATCTTACTCTCTTAGAGTTCGATGAAAGAAAAGGACATGTGCAGAAATTTGTGTTTTGTTCTAATTTTTCCTCTGTCAATATGTGTATTTGACTTTTGAACACAAATGAATTTGTGCATGTCTTGACTGAAGAAAATCTTATTTTCAGTTTCATTCCCTCAATATCTGAATGGAAAGCAACACTATTTCCTTCATAAATCAAACAAATAGAAGAACCCCGTTTCTAATGGTGGAGAAAAGAGGTGTACCTAAGTTTTTTTCTTTATTTTTTATTTTTTTCATTAAATTTCATTAAATACACTTGATATTCGGTATCTATAAAGATTCTAATTATTTTAAAGTGCAAGTTTGATAAATCTATAAGAGATAAAACTCTCTGAACACCTATTTTTTCATACATAAAATTGAAATTAAAATTTTTTTTTTTAAAAAAATAAATTTATTACTATTTAAACCAAACAAATGTTGGCTTTTTTTTTAATTTTCCTTTCAGGGACCCATACCTATTATTCTGATCTGTCTGCATGCTACATATATATATATGGCCGATTTCCATAACTTGTAAACTTGTGCCTCTTCATCACCTTACCTACTTCATACCATTTAAGTCGTCCATTTTAGCCATCACTAAATAGTAACTAAGAAATAAATTGTGTGTAGCAGGCAGTTGCATATGCTATAAAATCATTCTTGTTTCCATTTGTATTTTTAATTGTGGAAGTTACATCTTGGAATCTTTACAATACGTAGAGTTTGACCTCTTGAAGAAAAAACAATTAAAATCAATACGCATGACATAATAAATATTAATTGTTTCTCTTCTATTTTATTTTATAATGGTTCTAGCTGCATAATAGCATGCCAAACTTTTGCCCAATTATCAAAGCTAATGCTATATAAAAAAATGATAACAATAATAAATAAATATCAAATATCCAAAACCCAATAAGCCAATTGTTTACGTATTATGATTTGACTTATTTTGTAAACTAATATATAATACTTACAAGTGTTGATGACATTTAGTCGGTGTCTAACAGCCAAAATTTAATAATATGTTGAACTTTTAATCCATTGTTTATTAGACAAGAAACTTCATCATATTCATAAACTTTGTTGACCTTTCTCATCATTCAGCTTTTCAGCTCCTTCTTATTCCAGTCACTAAAAGATCAAGATTATATCTATATATATATAATCTGCAACTCTATCATTAAAGAATCAAGAAAATTACATATAGCTGAAGTTCTTGCACTATTGCAAGCATATATATATATATCTATTTATATGCATTCTTTACAATTCTTGAAAATTTCTATCAAAATTTTCCTTTTCTTGTTCATCTATATCAATTATACATCTAACGACCAAAACAAAAACAAAAGCACTACAAGCTGCAAAAAGAACAAAACTAAAGAGCTGTATATGACTCAAATAAACATATAAAAACTAGAAGGAAGATCAGTTGTGAAGTGGGTTTGGTCCTGCAGGAACTGTTCTATGAGAAACGCCATAAACTGGGTCGATCTGGTTTCTTGCAGATGGTTGAGGAGCTGTTGCAGGAAAATGCCAAGAAAACTGTGGAGACAGGACAGTTTTGGCAGGTTTCTCGGTTTGATCGTTACCTCCTATGTTTCTGTGCAAGTGGCGGCAGCTTGAGAGGTGGATAACAGCCAGAATGATGATAATAAGTAGCTGAAATGAGATTCTTGATCTTGGAATTGAAATATTCATGGTTCTTGATGATGAGAAATGGCAGCAGAAAAGTGATGGAAAATAAGTTGCAGGAGCTTTGTTGAATTGGAGTGTGATTTTTGCTTATAAAATGTGGGCTGCTTCTGTTTGTGTTGTGTTGGTGTTTCTATTATTATAGGGATGAAGCAACCTGTGGTGAACATAGAGCCAAAATTCACAATTAATACTGATGAAATGACATAGACGCCCTTACGGAATGCATTGTGTTTTCCCTCACATCACAAAATTGACTAAATTACCAAACTTATTTGAGAGGAAAATCATTTAAGGCTTTTCCAATATTAAAAGAAAAAAGAAACCCATTTTTTTTAAAAAAATTCCATTTGAAATAATTTTTTAATTAAATTTAGTAACTAAAACTATAATTGTTCAATTTTTAAAATTTATTACAATATATAATTAAATTATGTTATATTGCTGATAGATAATTGTTCTCATTTAGATAATGTTTTAAACTAGGTTGCACCGACACGCGACACGGGGAAACGGGAAACGGGGAAACGGACACGGGGAAACGGCATTTCTAGAAAATATAGGAAACGGGGACACCGGGGTCAATTTATAAATATTAAAAATATAAGGGTTAATGTATAAATATTAAAAATATAGGGGTTAA
>CATIWO010441795.1:0-10513 GCA_949673435.1 Macaranga tanarius
ATTACTGTTGATAATATGAATTTGAGGATAAGGCGTGACAGTATTAGTAGGATGATATTATATGTTATTTTGTTATGTAAATGTTGGATTTGTAGAGAATTTAATTGTAGCTATCAAATTTCAAGTTTCAATCCAAAAAAATAATAATAAATATGCAAGTTTTATATATATTATTTTCTTTAAATAAAAAATTTATAGTGATTAATTTAATATGTTTAATTTTTGTGCCAAGTTCATTAAAAGAAAAAATAAAAAGTTATTTAGAAAAATTATTATTTTCATATAGGGGTATAATAGTAAATATATCACATAATTAATTTCTTTTCTAGCCCTCTAATGAAAAAAATAAATTTATTTTCTTTCCTCTCATATATTATTTTCCTTCCATCCCAAACATAAGAGTGGAAAATAAAAGAAGAAAAATAATATTATTTTCCTTCACATTTTCTCCTCTATTTTCTTTCCTCCCTTTCCCCATTCCAAACATAGCCAAAGGAGTACAAGAGAGCGTTTCTTACTTTCTTGTGGGTGCTTAAGCTAAACAAAAACTAAATATCTGATTAAATATAAATAGAGATTTAAACAAAATATAGGAGTGTAATTCAAATAACATGTATTTAAATATTATTTCAAATTCTCATTAAGTTAGCTTTTAAATTTATTATAAATTTATTTCAAACTCTCATTAACATAAATTTATAAAGTTAACAAGTCATGTACTATCCCATTGTATGATCATTTAGAAAGTGGATTAATTTCGACATAATCATTTCTCCCTCCATCTTATATATTCATATTAATATTGTTTTTTTATCATTTCATTTTTTTTTCTTTTATTGCACCTTGATTAAATTAAAGAAATAGTTTAAAATTTACCTTTTACAGCACGCGTGGTTGCTGCTGCTGAGCTTTGCTTCCTGGAATGTGACTTTCCTTTTTTTTTTTTCTTTTACCTTCGTATTTTTGAATAATTGATGCGTTAGGACAAGAGGGTTAGATGGATAATGTTTGCTTTTACTCCTTTCTTTTCACAAGGCCAATGGTGCTTGTGCTTCCCCACCAATGCAATTAATCATTATTCTTCTTTTTTGATTCTTGTAGTGGATCTTACTTGATTTTATGTTGAATAGTAACTAGTTGAGTTCTTGGACTTTGATCTTCCGCAGGGATTTTGGAGACACTTTTTTTTTTTTTTTTTTTTTTTGTCGTGAAAAACATGGGTTGATTTCCTTGAAGCTTGGAATTTTCTCATAAAATTGTACTTATATCGATTTTTTTTATAAATTTATATTTACATTTATTGAGTATGATTTATTTATAAGAAATAATACATTATAAAAATTTATTAAAAAAAAAGAGAGAGAATACTACTGTTAGTATGAAAATGTTAAAGGTCTATTTCTACAACCAAAATTACTTGTTCTACTTCCTCTTAAACATGTAGAAGTCAAGGCATGCAAGTGAGCGATGTAGCAACTTTTTATTTTCAAAAACATTATGAATTGTGAAATTTAAATAATGCTGCTCGTGCACTTATTGAACTGTTTTTATTTAATTTAAGAGGAAATGATTATTGGCTAATTATGCAATCCATAGTATTTAAACTATTTGACATTTATATCAATATAAAAACACCTAGAAGCTAAGTAGATTGTAACAAGCTTCTCTATTTTTTATGAAAAATAAAATTAATGAATATAATTGTTTTTTCTAAGCATAATGACAAGTATTTTTTTTAATTAATTAAAAATAGTTTTGACAGCCTTTCACAGCTTTGATAGCTTTCTCCCCCCAATACTGTTTCTTCGTCTTTTTCTTTTATTTTGTTAGATCTGGGTGATTTTTAGTTCTAGAAGGACAAAAAACCACCCAATTTTTTTTTTCTTGTGATACTGTGTCTTTAAATAAATTTTTGCTGTATTTTTCGTTGTTGTTTTTGTTGGAGATTCGATTTTATGGCATCACTGGACAAGGAAGATTTCTACATCTTGAGGCAGCCGTGAAATCCAGCTCTTCCCAGGGATAAGTAGAAAGCGGGCAAAGACAACAGCACAAGCTCTGTTTGTTGGTTTTGAGACACCAGCACAAGATCTATTTGTTTTTGCCTTTTGTTTATGTTTATGTGTTTATTTTGTTCTCTGGGTTGTAGATTGTTAGCTTAGTTAGTGTTTGTTTGATTTTCAGTTGTATGAGGTCTTTTTTTCTTTTGTTGATCCAATCTTCTTCCTTCCCTAGTCGCAGTGAATCTCGACTAGATGTGGTTTCCTTCATAGAAACCCCTAAGATGGTTGGGACCTGTAGTATGAGGTCTTTAAGGCCTTAAAATAGTCTCTAGCTTCTAATAGATACCCAGCTTTGTGAGAAAGATGACTGTCTCTTTTCACATCATGTTTCTTGTATGGTTTATTCTTATGAAAGAAATATTCATATTGTACAAAAAAAAAAAAAAATATTCATATTGTACAAAAAAAAAAAAAAAAGACAAGTATTTTTAACATTTGAAATATGTATTTCCCTTAAAAAAATTGAAACATGAATAAGTGGCATTTATCTCATTTACTTAATGATTATTCGTACTTATTATTGATTCAATGACGTGTATTGCTAATAAAGCTAACACAAAAAGATAAAATGCCTACGTTCTACAAATTGTCAAATAAACAACAATAATGTTATGTGGAGACTATAAGTTTGTTCTGATGTACATATGTCATATGTATCTTCTACAATGCAAATTCCATTTAATACCAGCGCAGATTTAGACCAGGAGGCGAATCATATGTAGCTCCAAAAAGGAACAGAAAATAGAAGAAGACAAGTCCATTCAATTAGTAGATTAATGTTAGTTTTGATTAGATTTTTATTGCACGCGTGATTTAACATGCATAGTTAGTACACATGTATATTCCATTACGTGTGTAATGGCTTGCTTTCTGTTTGTGACTATTCTATCTGTTATCTTGTTTATGCTCCTGTCAAAGGTTGTTCGATTTTATTGGAACACGAATATAATTTAGTTGATTCGTTAGTTTGAGTTTTTAGTAGATGGTTGTGCAGGGGATTAACAGATAAAAAAAAAAAAAGAAAACTAGAGTATTAAATCTCCAATTCGATGAAAAATAAAAAATAAAAATTAATGTCATGAGCTGAGATAGATCGAGTATCACATGAAATTTAATTTAACAAGACATTTCGATATATAAACTGATTATAATTTTATTTTTATATTGTGTTGATCATACATGTTTTAAATTTGATTTATTTATTTATGTAATTTAATTGATGTTTTTATAATGTGAAGAAATCAGAAAATTTTAAAATTTGGAAATTTTTTATTTATAATCTGCTGAAATTATTATGGTGATTATTCAGTTGAAGCAGGAACTAAAGAAAACCTTTATTGTTTAGGAGACGTGTCAGGATCCACATTCCAGACTTAGTTGATCCATACTGACACATGTTGTGTTTGTCGTGGGCTTCATTTTTTGTGTTACGTTTGGGCCCAAACTCTACGCAGCGTCTCAACTTCTAGTTCCCAATGAGACCGGAAAATAAGTTACTACTTACTAGTATTATCACAAAATTGAAGAGTGGATTCAATAGTACGGCTAGCCAGGGATTTGTGGATTGGATGGTGAATACTCTCACTACATTTTTAGTCATGGGTTCAAATCGCACTACTGTCGAGTGGGCATTATTTGAGAATTTGTAAGTTGTGAATTGAAATTTGTAAGAGAAATTTAAGTTTTTGTTTTTTGAAAAGAAGAGAGATTGAAAATTTGTAATGGCTAGTTTGGGTAATCCACTTATGCTACATTAGCAATGACATAATTATATGTTGTAAATATTATATTTGAAAGTCCCTATGGCTATAAGTAGCCCAAGTAACAAAAAATGTGTACATTTATTGTGGAGACTATGGATCAAACTCTCACTTCCTAGTTTCTCCTTTGTGGTGTTGGGAATTAACCACACCAACCAAATGTTTAAAAAAATATTATATTTGAAAAAAAAAGGGCTTTTGGTGACATGCCCCACGGGACCTTTATTATCACTAAATACAATTCCTTAACCCTTACAAAAGCTAATACTATTCTAGGATATCTGTGGCCTGCCATCAAGAAAATTATTTTTTTCAAAAGACAAAAATATATATATCATTAATTAATAATCGACAGTACAAAGAATACAGAAAAAATGTGTAACATAAATATTATAGATTATAATTAAAAATTTTCCTATAATAAAATATATCAATGAGACAAAAAAGAAAACAACATTAAAAAGAAAAATAACAATAGCCATAATTACACTGGTATCTTAGTGCTGCATACAGAGGACAAGTAAACTAGCAAAAAAAGAGAAAAATTTTAAGGTGGAGAAACTTGACTTTCAGATAGTAAGCCGAAAAAATACTCTTACATCCTCAACGAAAATAATGGGTGTGACAAAACTTATTTTACAAATCAAGTAGATGACCTTAAGTATTTGGTAGGCTAAATCAAAAATTTTCTCAAATAAATAATTTTCTTATTTTTTTTCATGAATGTAAGTAAAAAACTAAAATCTTCCTTTTAATTTCATAATTCTCTTATTAAAAGAGAACAAAATCATTATAAAAGATGAATAAAATAGACATGAAACACTAAACCTAAATAAAACTACTAATTATTCAGATAAAAATAACACAAAAAATAAAAAAAAGGGGCAATTTTTGGCCAAAATGACCAAACAAAAAATTGGCCTTTAACCGGCCATAGGTACCGTTTGGATGGGCGTTTTACCCAGCATTTCATGAAAAAAAATGATCCATATATTTGTTTCAGTGGCTGGAAACGGTTATCAACGTTTTGGAGAGCTAAGAAGCGCTCAAATCCAACAGCAACAAAATGGAGCCGTTGGAGCGGTTCTAAAATTGTTTCCTTCGTCTACCCTCAAAATTTTTTTTTCTTCCTCTACACCATCTAATTCACAACTAGGGGTGTTCATCGGCCGGTTCGGTCAATTTTTGGGCATTTTTCTGACCGAACCAAAATAACCGAATTTGAAAAAATTAGAACCGAACCGAAATTTTTGGGTAGGAAACCGAACTGACCAAACTGAAAATTTTAAAAATATTGATTATTTTTTTTTATTAAATTTGTATATATTTTTAACAAATATTTAGAAAAATTAAAATAAAAAAATCATTTATTTCGGTTATCTCGGTTAATATAAATTTTTTTTACATAAAACCGAATAGAACCGAACCAAATTTCAGTTCAATTCTAAAAATTTGAAAAATACAAATCCAACCAAACCAAATATGGTCGGTTCAGTTTTCGGTTCGGCCATTTTGGAGGGCATGAACACCCCTATTCACAACCACTGCCTGCTCCATTCACAGCACCACCCAATTGAGATTTCTTAATTACTTCACATCACCAACCAAAATCTTCATCCTCTCTACTTAATTATTTCCAAAACGCTGGGCAAATCAAGACTGCCCTTTTCATTTCATTAAGACTAACATTTGAAACAAATCAAAATTGAAACAAATCGGATTGCAAATCAAGCAGAACAAATCAGATTGTAAAAAAAAAGAAACAGAAAGATGAAGACAGTCTTTGTGGCAGTGACACTGTCGTCGCCACCACCGGAAGCTCCTCCACAACTCTACTACTGCATCATCAACAGCAGTAGTTGCTTCTAACTTTTAGGTACTCTGCAGTTTTGGTACTTTGCCCTCTTTTTCTCTTTAATTCTCTATCTCTCTTTGTTGGTATGTTTCTTTCTTTGTATCTGTTCATTTCTAGTCAGCTCCTTATTAGTCAAGGAATGATTTTTTTTGTTGAATTAAGCATAACTAATGATGAATTTATTGCTTAGTGCATTTAAATATTATGTAATCGTCAATTTCTTGATTTAAATATCATATAATCGTCAATTTCTTGGTCTAGTGGAGAGTCTGTGACTTGTCTGTTACCTGTTTGATGATATGCCGCAGTGAAATATAGTTGGACTTTCTTAAGAAATAAATGAGTATAAGCATTGATGCTTCCCTTTTTTAACTTAAAATCTTGGCATTTTCACGTTATATTATACCTCTAATAATGGGCTTCTTATTCTCTCATCAAGGAAGTGTCTCTAGTAGCAAATTTTGTTATTCTATACCCACCCCCAATAACATAAATTTGGAAGAAAAAAGCAGAATTTGTAGTCCAGGACCAAATACCGAACATGTAGTGCTTAGAAAGTGAACTTTGTAGGTATTAAAATCTTGTTTTTGAAGGGAAAAAGGGATTTTGCTGCTGTTTTTATTTGTTGGTGTTCATTTTTAGGATTTTGATAACATTTTGTATATGCATCTAACATTTTATGTTTACGCTTGGCATTCCTCACTTTTCCCAAGTGCCTTTTGTATAGGCTTTCATATTTCTCTTTGCCCTTTGGATTCTTAGAATTGCATTTATAAATTATAAGTATGCTTCTAGCTTTGGTGATTTATCCATTAATGTTACTAGTTAATGTCCAGGGAACATCTAGTAATTTTTTCAATAATTTCTATAGTTTCTGATATTTATTGGCTTAGTGGCTTAGTATGCTTCTGTAATTTTTCTCTTGTATCTTATGCTCCTGGTTGTTCATTAAACCTTTTGCTCTTGGCTTACTTACTTTTTGATTTGATGAGAACTTTTAAGGGCATCATTGTAATTAAATTATGTACTAGTTTTCTAAACTATGACCTTTTCCAGTTATATTACAGGTGCAGTAGCTTATTGATGAATTTAAATAATGTATTTTATTTTATTTTTTAAAATTTTTAGTTTATTTGTTTCATTTCATGTGGTTAAATTTGCTTGTTCCATTTTTGTAGTTGGGAGGCAATCATTCATCTGTAAATATTTATTTTTAATAATCACACTGTGATTTCAAATATATGAATGCAAACCTTCCTTGTGAAAGATATTTAGCTGTTTATGTGTGTCGTTTTACTGTTCTTAAAGATTTTGTTTTCATTTGAGGTCATTAATACTATGTATTAATCATTTATGGAGAGTTCAAGTGATCCATTTGCTTAACCATGATGGAAACCAAAATTTTTTCACTTTCTTAAGATTGTAGGTGTTGGTTACAAAGCTAGAGCTGAAGCAAAAGGATGACTCTTATATCTCAAATTGGGATACAGTCATGAAGTTGAGCTCACGATTCCTCATGCTGTCTGAGTTTTCTACTTCAAGAATAACGTAGTATGTTGCATTGGAATTGACAAGCAAAGGGTGCACCAGTTCCATGGATGCGGGCAAGGGTGTTATGCTACCAATAGCAAAGTGCTCTTCTTAATTCCATGGATAGAAGTACAACTCTTTTTTTGGGTTCACAAAACAAGTTCAATTTTCGAGCTTAAAAGCTTGGAATTTAGTGATTTTGGCATTTAGGTTTCAAGGAGTTTTCTTCATGCAATAATTTGGTGTGTTTTGACATTTTTATATATGAATATTGTTGTTGATCTTACAAACCAAGAGCCTCCTCCTATTGTAGAGTCCCAAAAGGATGCTTTATCTTATTGTAGTGGTGGCCTAAGTCTTCTATAAAATAATATTATTGATCTCTTGAGCCCTTCGCAGCCCCCGGGAGCCAGTATGGTTTCCAGATGTAAGCAAGCAAGTGATCAATGTATTGATGTGATAGATTTGAGCGACTCAGAAACTGAAATGTCACTTGAACATGTGAAGAAGGTAAGAGAGCTAAGATTTTTTCTGGCCAGCATTAGGGATGACATTTCTTGAACACAATTGACATACGGATTTATTATGTGTTGTAGTGATACGATTATATTTATAATTTGCAACATGATTGTATATTGCAATGTACAATATAAAGAGCTACTAGCACCAGGATTGGAGGAGTAGGATTTATGATATGAATGCACAACTTTAGAGCCCGTTTGGATGGGCATTTTGCCCAACGTTTAGCAAAAAAAAATGCGTTTGTTTAGGTGGCTCACAGCGTTTATGAGTGTTTAATATCCAAATGAAACACAGAATTCCAACAGTAAATTATTGTAAATTTTATTTTGCATGAAAATGAAATAATAAAAAAAAAGTAAATATTATTCACTGCACTATAGCTGTAACATCCATATCCTTGAACCGGATTATTTTGAAGTAATGATAATTAAGGAATATTTATTATATTAAGTAAATATTAATTGAAGTTAATTGTCATTTTTGAATAAATGATTAAGAGATCGATTATCTTGTATTAAGTTGATATCAAATAGAGATTTATCATGTGGTATTTAAATTGAGTTGATAAGGGTTGATATATTATTGCGGTGAGAATTAATAAGAATATAATATAAGATATTAAAGTAGAAATTAAAGTGAATAGAGTTGGAAGGATGAAATTGGAAAAAAAAAATAAGGACTAAAATGTAATAAAAGAAAAGTAAATGAATTAGAAAGGAAAGAAAGGAAAGAAGAATGATCAAAGAGGTAAGGAATAGGAAGATGAGGGATTGAAGTGGAAAAAAATAGGGGGAGCAGTTAGCTTCTGCAGGAAAAATAAGGGAAGAAGAAGAATAAAAGGAAAGGAAGAGAAAAAAAAGAAAGAAAAGAGAAAAAGGAGGAAGAAAAGAGAAGGAAGTGATATGGGAGCTGGAATCCAAAATTCAGCAGCAAATAACAACGTATCTACTGGAGAAAGTGGTGAGTGGTACACTAAACTTGAGTTTTTATTCAAATTTATATTTAATTTGAATTTGAATTTCAGTGTGTGAAATTGATGTTTAAATGATATATTTAGACATATTTTCGATGTATACCTGTTGTATATATGTTTAAGATTATTGTTTATGTAAATTCTAAGCTTATAGGTATTGAAAAATTGGAAAATTGTTGAGTTTTACTGCTACTGTCGACCTAGAAGGCCAGAGGGCAGCACCTCTACATTGAGGCGGCGCCTCTGCGCCTGGTGGGCGGTGCCTCCGTGACAAAGCTGGCGCCCCCACCATGGGAAGACGGGATGCCTTTGGAGGGAAGTCGGTGCCTCTGTGGCATGTGGTCGGTGCCTCTGCACGCGTGGTCGGTGCCTCTATGAGCGAAGTCAATGCCCCTCAACAGAGTCCGTGCCTCTACACTCTGAACCGCACTCGATTTTGTTTATTTTTGGTTTAATTGAAACATAATCGTGAACGAAATATTAGAATAACGTTTCTAAACATTTGAAATGTCATAAAATGAGTTTAATCTTTAAAATTGGATATATTGATGAACACTCGAATTTGGATGGTCGAGACGTGCAGTGTTGTTTAAGAAGGACCAAACTTTCGGCATCAGATGAGCCACGGAACCCGTAATATATCAAATCGAAGCTGACTCAGAGAGCTATATGGCCCTTATTAGGGGAATCCGATGAACCCCATTTTAGATGTTCAAATTCGACCATTTAGGCCTCCGTTTGGGGCTTCAAAGTTCTAGTTGAAATTATAGTCTTAAGTGTGCATGGCACTGGGAGTTAGAAAGCCCATGTATGAGGCATAGCAGAATTGGGTAGTTGTGTATAGTCGAAGCCTAAGGCCAAATACACATCCTACCATATAGGTGTATACGATTTTACTCCTTCTTAGTGGGGACTTATTAACTTGATAAGTAAAATAATGAATTATGAGAATTTTAAAGTCTCCGAGTAGAGACTAAGGTATGTTCATTAACAATGAGGCCGGGAAGATAATGAAATAAGGAAATGATAATTAAAGTAAAGTATCCAGTATAATCAAGTGGAACTAAGATTTCAATCCTAAAGAAAATGAATGATGAGAGGTTAAGTAATTATATATATATATTCAACCTTATTCCTTTTTGGTAAGGATAGGTCAAATCTATAGATGGAAAGTTAAGTGGAGACATTATAATATTCAATATTTTAGTCAATAGGGATGATGTTCAAGTATCCAATATGGAGACTACAGATTGAAATACTCCAGCGGTGATGTTTTATAAGAAAGGCACAAAGAAATACAAGTGATACTAGGATACTCGATAACTCCTAAAAGAAAGCGATATAATTTTAATTGAATAATAACCCTAAGGATTTGAGATTTATTATATGGGACATGAAAGATTCGTAGATGTGTACATTCGATGCTGGGGGCCGAATACACATAATATCGTGCAGAGATATATATCTATGTTTAGAAAATAGTTGGTAAATGTGTAAAGACATTGCATGGGGCCGGATACACATATTACCATATGAAATTATGGCTAATTTATAATTGAAGTTAGTAAATGTGTATAGCTGATGCCTGGGGCCGGATGCGCATGATACTTCATAAGATAAAGTTAGTGGATGTGCATAGCCGATGTCGGGGGCCGTGTAACACCCGCCCAAATTATGACATATTTATAATTGATAAATTGAATTGAGTAAGAAGTATAGAAGGATTAGATTGTAAGGCTAGTAAAGGACTTAATTGTAGCAAAGATAAGTTTAAGTGTTGTAGAGTAAGATTAGTGACTCATTAAGGGCT
>CATIWO010441804.1:0-21733 GCA_949673435.1 Macaranga tanarius
AAAAGAGAAAATAAAAAAAGAAATAAAAGAAAAAGAAAAAGAAGAGAAAAATAAAAAAAATTGAAAAATGAGGAATAGAAAAAATAAAAGAAAATAAAAAAAAAAAAGACAAAAAAAAAATACAGCCAAACAGGAAATAAAGAAAATGGGCAAATTTGAAAGTCAAATAAAAAAAATGGCACTCTTGAAAACATAAATGGTACTCACATAATTAATTAAAAAGTAAGCTTTGAAAGGATGAAGAATTCAGAAATTTTGGAATTACAAAGGACTCATTAGATGATGTCTAATCTCATTCATTTTCTCCGGGATATAGCATCCATCCAAATATCAGCATCTGACGTGTCTTAGTGCAAGATTTGTTTCCTAACACGTCAACCAATGGACTACAAGAGCGGGCTTATAGCTAGCCACAAGATAGACATTAACGATTACTACTCCAAAAATACGAAAGTCGACCTTTTTTCGCCAAAAATTGTTGCCCAGGTTGTGATACCGAAGTCTGGACCTTATGGCTCTTTCATCCGTAGAATTAGCCATCACTGGAAACGAAGATAACATGGCCTACTCAATTAAGTTTTTGATAGAAAGGGTGAAAACAATAAACTAAAAGAAAATATATAATGCAAAACTAACAATTCTCATATTATGCAGGCCTATCTCGCTCCTGTTCTCTGCTGCCGATTGCAAAATAAGTATCTGACCAAAACTCTCCAAATTTTTATGTTGCTCAAAAAGTTTCTTATCTTCACACAAATTACATTGTACAAAAAGCAGAAATGACAATTACACAGGAGAACACCTCTATGATACATGGACGCCCACAAAGATATAAATATCATATATCTCCTATCACATACAAGGACCTCACGCCCCCTTGAGAATAGAAGGAAAAAAAATTTAAGGCCTAAGACGAGGAATGAGAAAAAAAATATTAAACTAATGTGAAAAATACCCAGCACTACCAACCCACTGAAATAAACAACCATTGATCACTTCTACCCACTTGTGGCTCAATTTACAAAGGCGAGTGTTCCCGAACTGACCGCCGCCTGCAACCCGGTTCTCGAACTTGTATCTGTCATCTGGCCTACCAACTGCACTTTGAAATTAAAATATTCAGAAAGCCTTCAAACTTCTATCAGGAACAATGATCACAAGTTCAGAATTCCTGAATATGGCATCATGCTCTATACAGACACCAGAAACCCAAGGTAGCAGCACAAGCCAGAATGAGTATTAAGAAAATAATCAGAAGCTTCTACTATATCCATGCAAGGGATCCCCGATCATTTGTTACTTGAGGGCGGCCTCTAGTTGGCGTAGGAGGTCGGTTAGCATTCAATTCCTGTTTTCATGGAAATACCAGTTGAAATTCAGATACATTTACAACCATGGATGCATCTTAAAAGAAAGTAAATTAATAATGCATGCATGCATGCATTTGTGTGTGTGTCTAAATTCAACACCACCTGCATCCATGTATCTTCAATGTGACGTTCGGGCGAAGCTTCCGGTGATGAGATTGCTGGTGGTAATGGATGAATTAGTTTTGGAACCACCACAAGATCTCTTCCCAAAACCAATATTGCCCCTGCGTTATTGGCAGTACCTGCGGATAACATATAAAACTGGAATAAAATTCTGAACTTCATGTGAAACTTTGAAGGTATAGTTGGCTGAAACATATACCGCAATAGTTAGTAGCTGAGAAAAGTGTGATTAAATGTCCCTGGGCAAAACGCTCAAATCCATCCATCACACATTCATGGGCACGTACAATCAACTGAAGATCATTGTTATTGCAGAATTCCATTACTCGATCAGGCTGCAACAGTAAATCCCCAACAATCAGTATAAACATACATTGAACCCGTTACGTTAAGAAAACAAGAACTCCAATATTCGATAGACCACTATTGCATAAATTATTGCAGCTGAAAATGAGTGTATTAACATCCCAAATTTCCAGTGAACCACCCAAAATTATTCTTCAGTGAAAGCAGGTGTATTCATCTCATCCCTCATTTATGGAGACACACAAGACACCTGCACATATACGCAAGTTTTCATTGTCCTTTATCAACTATGGCTGCACCAAAGCCCTTTCACAAGGCATCAATACGTTTACACTGCCTATGAGGTCAGAAAGCAACTTACATCTATCCCACACATCAAATGTCTTGTCCCATTCCTTAGGTCCCCGTTACTGCTTAGCTAAAGGACCTACCATAGTCCCAATAAATCACACGATCACAGCACCAATAACTACATTACGCCTATGAGGTCAGAAAGCAACTTACATCGATCCCACACATCAAATGTCTTGTCCCATTCCTTTGGTCCCCGTTACTGCTTAGCTAAAGGACCTACCATAGTCCCAATAAATCACACAATCACAGCACCAATAACTACATTATATGTGACTTCAATGACTTTAAATTGTTACAATACAGCTGAAAATAACCATCTCCTCTATCAAATATCCAAGCATGTTCTTTAAATTGGCTAGTCGATTTCAAATTGAAGAATACAAATGCTTCACTATATCTGTTCAGAAGTACGGTCAATTGGACCAACCCATCAGGAAACAACCGATCTGACTTAATTTTGTTAGATAAGCGTCAGGTTCATTGCCAAATCAGTAAGATCCAAGTCGTATTTAGAAACCTATCACCAGGTTGGATCAGATACTATGATTGAGATTATGACCAACTGTAAACCAGCAGAAAATTTTGGTCTAGATAAAATATAAAAACAAAGAAACTCCAATACGCCACTACCAGCCTTTCTTCTCAGTTGTTGAATGGAGAATTGTCAAAAAACCTTAATAAAAAATATGCCAAAAATATCACATAATCTATGCAGAATGACAGTTGTAAATTCTGGTTGCTGGAAAGCTGTACAATCCCCAAAGGAGAGAAGGAAAAGGTGGGAAGGTGTCACAGAAGAAGGGAAAAAGGATTTTTAATCCCTTATTATTGCTTCTAGCTGTTTCTTCCCCAAAGGTTCTACCGTCTCTCAACTATTTTTGAGATTATAAGCTAAAAAGGTTCAGTGCCACGACAAAATAACATTTACCAGGGATTAAACAACCTTAACATACTTATATCTGTGCCTTACAACTCCAGTTACAGGTGAATCAAACAGGTCACAACTTGAATGATCTAAAGATTTTTCAAGAGTAACCTAAGAATGTTGCTAATTCAACATTAATTGCATTAGCCATGTAAGGAACCCGGTAGATAGAAGGATCTCTGTCAAATGGAGAACAGAGCCATTTAAGGGCACTCCGCAGTGGAAGTTGAAGACTATCTGTTACGGTCTTAGCTTCTGGACATCTAATTTAGTTATTTCAGATCATTTTAGAATTCTTTAATTATCAGTTAATTTAAATAATTTCATCGGGATCACAATTAATTTGTTTACATATGATTGTTACAATTTCTAGTTAGTTAACTTAGATGGATTGTTGGCTCAAAAAATGATTTAAATTGATTGCTAGGATCAATTTTATCCTTTTTGTTAAGATGCATATGCATATACATGCAAGTGAAGTCTTTATTCATAAAGGAACTAAGCAGAAGATTAAGAAAGGGTATAAGTTTCCTTCAAGCTCAGAGATAGGATAGGAGAGTTTATCTAATGAGTCCTTTTTCTTCTTACACCATAATCACAATCACAATGACTGGAAACACCAGCAAACCACAGACCCAACAGCTCCCAAGCTACAGATTTCTCAATCAATCACCATGAATCTCAAACACGGACCCATAACTCCATTATAATTAATTCTCAAACCTGGAGAGACCTCAATATCTCTTCACTCAATGTCATTCAAACAGTAAATAAAGCGTCCTCTATATATTTAAACAGTAACTAGGGCAAACAAACAGAAGTACACCAGAAACTTAAATAAACAAAGCAAAACAAGCATCAGAACAGCCTTACCCCAAAAGTCACCAGCCCTGGACCTCTAGCATTTGGCCGCAATCCTTCTACACTATCATTTTCCGTTGGATCAGACCTAAGGGAGGCCAAAAAAATTGAAAATGATATTGAAAATCAAATAAAAAAATATTGAGAATCAACACAAACATGCACTAACCACAACAAATCCATAAGCACGATTGAGCCTGCTTCCATGCTAATTGGACGTTGGAGATTCTCAATCTGTTCCACATGATTGATTGAACGACCAATACCACCATGCATACAAATGATTTTCTTCTCAATTAGTGCCGCCAATGGAAGCCAATTGAACAAACGATTTATCCGATGCCAAACCCAAATTCCATCTCTTTCCCCCTATGCAGTGATCATTTAGTTAGTGACAAAACAAATTGATGGACAAGAGCAAAGACATTATATAAGTCTATAATTCAATACCATGCGCTCAATACACTCAATCCGGAAACCAAAAAGGGCATTGATATCTGCAGCTTCATGGTTCCCACGAATTAAATGAACATTATGGGGATACTCAACCTAAAACACAGAAATAATTATACAAATTGTTAACCCATCAAGATTCAAGACAAAATTGGCAATCAAATCAAAGCACTACTAAGGAAAAATGTAAAAAGGGAAAAAGAAACAAGCAAGCCCACAAGTACCTTCAAAGCAAGCAGAAGAGTAATGGTCTCTAAGCTGTGCTGGCCCCGATCAACATAATCTCCTAAGAAGAGATAATCGATATATCTGATAGTTTGGAAACAACATTAGCATCCTTTGATTTAATCAATATGTGAAAGTCTGTAATTGCATATTTTTCCCCTTTTTCCATATAAGTATACAAGAACATGATTTTTGCAATATTGACAGCAGAGACAGTGCAATATTGAGTGCACACAGCTACGAAGGCCAAAGATATTTTGTACTATCCTAGAACTGAAATTTTCCAATGAGCGCCTTCCCTAGATGAAAACAAAAAGTATTGAGAATAAATGCATCCATATCCAGTAGTTGATAGCCTAATTTAGGTCTAAATAACTACCCACTAGATTAGCATGCACCATATGTAATAGACATTCCTAAATGAGACAATGACAGCCTTACTTAACAAACAAAATCATGACCACCTGTTCCTCACAATGGCACCACCCTATGCCATTTTTGAGGATATTTCCACAGCACTGATAAAATTACACTGTCACAGTCCTCTTACGGTTAATCCTTATAATCATGTGGCACAGTTATTTTACAGTAAACCTTTCTGATTATTATTGTCACAATTCACTCATCATGCTGTGATCATTCACCAGGCTCTTAATATATTCCTCCTCCAAAACCAGGCCGCTATCACTGCCACAACCAATCCACTTCCAAAATGTTTCTTTCACTCAGCAACTACCCTCAACACCCTAAGATGCATCCAAATCCTACACCCTGCACCTTGACTTGTGCATAAGGACTTCCCATATCAGGATACAGATCTTTATTGACACAATTGCAAAGAAAACAGTGACTGCTATTTCATGCAGTGTAAATTTTGAGAATCAAAGATTTTTATAACTACAACAGGAACTTTTAACAGATACCACTTCTATGTCCGTCCATAAACTGACCTGTAGCTCGACTAGAGCAAGGTGGTTAATCTATGATTTTATAGCATGCCTCTTAGGCAATAAAGAACCATCTTCAATCCTAGAATATATTCAGTCACATTTACGAATCCAAAGGTCTTCTAGGAGTTTCAACAAATCGGCAATTTACTTTCTTGGGTCCAAATCAGTGTTTATAATTTACTTGGAGTTCTTTATTTAGGATATTAATTTTTTTTCTAAGGCTTTTGACAATTGTTCTTAATTCATTCTCCCCTCCTTGATTAGAGAGCTAGCATTATACCTTAAACCAGCTCAAGTAACTGCTCACGGCAACCTCAGAGGCCAATTGCATGGAGCTAAAATTAATGGTTTTTTTTGTTCTTGCCCACAAAAAAACACGACGTACAAAGAGAGAGTTGGCAGCATATTATTGCTCTCTTCAATGAAGTTTCACTGCAAGTCACTGTAGTCCAAAATTAGCTAAAATGTGGCTCAAAATGATGCAGTTTTGGCCAAAGTCGTGCTTTGATCTGCTCCTTCTCAAAGAAATAGTTAGGCATTCAAATTGAAATGCCACAATAGAGCCTACAATTGGCTTAAAATAATTCATTTTAGTTAAAATGTCATTTGGAAAATTAAAGGACTGCAGTTCAATGTTTGGAAAAGGGAAATTCAAAATGCAAATTACACCAAATCTTTGGTGGAGTCTTTCATAGTTTTCATTTTTGACAAGAGTTCCAAGTAAGTGTACTTTAACGCACTAGAGAATTTTAAGCATGCATAGTTATTAAGTGCATGCATCGAGCATGCCTGAGACACAAGACCTAGCACATCAAACACTAAAAGGCATGCAACTCTTTAACATTTTAGTTTACAGCTTTTTTAGTCATTTTCTTTAATTATTTCTTCACATATAAATCTTCAACTTTAATTTGAATATGTAAATGATTCTTTAAAAATCATGCATGCCAAATCAAGATAATTTTTTATTTCTCTTATTTCATTGTCTTTTGGGCCTCATGTCATTCAGGTGCGCACTAGTACCTTAAACCTTGGCTCCAGGACCCCTTTGGGTCTTAACGCTCCTTGCACCTTTAATTAATAACTATGTGAGCAGGAGATTTGATCTATGGGATATATTGTGGACTTGTCTTGTACGTGCAAGTGTAGCAAGTCAGAAGGCCATCTATTACTTTGGTCAAAAAAAAGGTGCCACTTTCAAGTTTCTCTTCTTCATTGACCATACAGTCATTTGTTGGGGAAACCATGAATAATGCAACTGTCTATGAAGTATCACAGATTATCTAATATAGAGTTCATTTTTTGTGGAGTAAATGCATATTGTGGCTAAAACTTATGCAGTGATTTTCAGTTCCTTTTACGGACTTCTATTTAATTGGATGACTTCTCCATGCACCCATCCCTAAAATCCTTCCCAGAGTTCTCTCCTCTTTAGATTAGGAAACTATGTTTTCGGGCCATGTTTACTTGATGGATAGGTTTTAGATTTTCTTCTTCTTCTTTCAATTTCTGCCTGGAAAGCTTTTGTATAATTTCTATGAATCAGGTGGCAGCTGCTCCCTTGCATATCTAATATATTTTATTTTGTCAAAATTGGGATGAAAAAAGAATTTTAATACAAGCTAGCAAGTGGTGATTAAGTTGTGCAATTTCACTACTGAATTTGCAGAGTACATTCCATAGCTGGTATAGTTTTGACCAAACCCATCCACTAGCAATAGCATAGGTTGACTAAATCAAGAATTCCCCCCAAAAGCAATTATCAATGCCAAAGTAGATGAACAAGTACAGATAATGCTACAGGACAGAGAACAGAAATTGCTTACGCGATATCACCAGCTGTTGAAGGTGCACCATACTCATCAAAAAGGCGCATTAGATCACCAAACTGCCCATGCAAATCGCCAAATATTTTGATAGGAGCCCTCAGCTGCAAAACGCTTGGTTCGCTAGAAAATATCCTTTCAGCACTGTCACAAAGATCAGCAATTTCATTGCAATCCAAGAAAAACTGCCGCCGCACTGGAGGCTTCCAACCACGAGGCTTTAAAAGATGTGCTATGACCTGGGATGACAGAATGACAACTCATTAGGAAATATGAAATGAGAATCACAACTGAAAAAAATATTTTGATAAATAAGTAATTCACCTATAACACCAAAAAGAGGGCGCAACCTGCATGCACACAAGGTATACACCACCTAACAAAAATTCACTTCTTACAACTTAAAGAACCCAAAAGTAAACAGATTAAATTGAAGAACAATTTGAGAACAAGATGAACAAATCTAAAAACAATACTTAAAATATTTCGATTGACAATACAAAACCAACAAGGCTATATTGATGCTTAATTGACTGGTCTTAAGACACAAGAGAACAAGCGTATAGTCATCATAATGTGTACTTTCTGATGACTAGCAATAAATACTTAAACATCAGGCTGTTTAACAAGAAAAATCTTGGAATGCATAATGCCCTTTGTGCTCATATTTCAGTAGTTTTTATGAAACAAGCTTTCACGAACAAATGCCAAACAGGTTGATACAACAGCATTTCACAAGATAAATAATTGCCAGAACTTCAGACTTAACAACATTCTGGCAGTCGCAAATCCTCAAGTTGATCAATCTGACACCTTGAGGACCAGGCAACAGGTCCATGCGATTTTATATTTCATCAGTATAACACAATTTCAGTAAAGCAAGCAGAGAAAAGAATTGATGTATGGCCCCAATGCTGTAGATGTCCACTAAGGACGCTATAACAGTTTATGTATTATAATGCATCAGTAGATAGGAGAAGCTGTACTAGAACCCACATTATGATCGCTAAGATTTCAAAAAAAAAAAAGTTAATTTGATTTTAATCCATGAGTTTGATTCACAGCTCAAGTTCCACTTCACTAGTCTGTACAATATCTCATCATGTTAAATAACCTTCATCATAATACAGAATAATTAAACAAAGCATACATTTAACAAGTGCAAGTACTTTCTCCAAAATCTCCAGCAAGATACATCTAGCAGCATTTTTTGAAATTAAATACCTATATAAGTATGAGTTCTGAAGCATAATCACTATACCTTTTTGGGCACACTATTGATGGACATCTGTCGATCTAGTAGTTTCCTAGCTGCAGTTGCACTCTCTGGGGTACCATAGCTGACCCGCCTACCTTCATTTTCAAACTGATCAATTGAAAGCTGTCTGACCATCCCACCTAAAGCTCCCCCAGTCTCAGCAGCTACAACAACCTGAGATAACAGGAAAGAAAAGAAACATTTCAGACCTGAATTGATGTAAAATCATAATGATAAATTTTAATAAAAGTAAGCACTTACAGCTCTATGATGTAGCCGAACACCAGCTGGAACAATGTTATTTGATCCAGCAGAATCAGGCTTAATCAAAGTAGATATCTGTTTGCCACTAGGGGTGGCCTCAGCACCCCGATCCCTGTCTGGCAGTTCAACTTCCCCATTAACTTGCCGTGCCTTAGCAGCAGCCAAAGTGGCACTTATAGCCTCAGCTTCTGCAGCCGATGCTTCAACCAAATATTCCACTCCTTTGCTCATTCTCCTACACAGTGATGGCATATTCAGAAGCTCTGACCATGATTTCAGAAACATTCTACTTGAATCCAACATAAGTCAGTACCAAAATACAGTAGCTAGCTTACCGAGGTCCAGGGAGCATAGCATTTTCAGTGCTTATATCTGTGTACATGTCACCATTTATAGGAGGAGCAACTGGATTGCCCAGGACAACAGCACCATCAGATACTGTTTCAGGCACTGTCTGCCTAGTTCTTTCATCACCAAAATATCTTCCACCACTTCCAGGTATTCTCCCTGCATGTACGTTAGATGCAGCAGCTGCAGCTGCAGCATGAGAGGCTGCAGTTGTCGTTTCAGCAGCAGCTAGATCTTCAGCAACAAGTAGATCATCAAGCAGCACACCTGTAGCACAAAAAAAGTAGTAGATTATGCTAGAATAATAGAAACTTTGAAATGAAACTGCAATCACTGTTAGACTATATAATTCCAGAACTCCATAAATAAATTAGAAAAGCTTTGAAAAATTCTTGCAGGTAACGCACGTCAAAAAGCCTTCAGAAAGGACCAAATCTAGCATTTAACATTTCTTATCTCTCATCATCGACAATCCCATTATAAAGAAAACATAAAACTAAATCAGAAGGAGAAGTACATGCCCAAGGACAGTGTTGTCATAATGATCCCCTGGCTCCAAAAACAATCAACAAATGCAGACATTCTGACTTATGATCTGCATGATATACAAGCCCCCGGCATTATCAATTGAATCGACACTCAATCTTTATCTAGTATGATTTCAAATGTTTCTGTCCTGTCCCCGGTCCCGGCCCGTCAAAGAAATTCACAGAGTCACATAAAATGCAAATCTTAACGTAATGAAGCATATATGAATCAAAATAATAGTGAATTTAAAGCTATAGCGCACGTCTTTTTCAAATCACTCAGGCTTTTAAGGATGCAACATCTTGTTAAACCTACTCCAAACCCACATCAACACTTCTTGACAAGTATCATCTACCCAATATATCATGTTAAATGTACTCCAAAACCACTCAACACTTTTTGACAAGCATCATCTATCCAACATATCTCGCTAACCTACTCTAGTTGGTGTCACTATTCAACTTTCAATACTACCCAAAGTTTCTTTTTTAACATAAAAATTAATTCACATATATCTGACAGTAGTGGCCTTAATGTTGGATAAATGAACTGGAAACTAATGCATCAATTATTAGTTAACAGCTTCTTCACTTACCACCCCGTAAACCACCATAAATAAATATCAAGTCACCAACTGCAGCAGCTGCATGCCTGCAACGCCTTGTCAATTCAACTGCTGCATCCCCACCAGCAGCATCAGCACTGTATCTGCCAGTCCTTGGACTAGTAACGACAGATTTTGTATCACACCACACTCCTGCTGCAGTATCCAACACTACACAGTGAAAGATGAAATACTATTCAGAATACCGTAACTGGAGCATTTCTTGGCAGAAGATAATAGTTAGAATGATATAAAAATAATATTAACAATACAATAACCAAAACCTCAGTCATCAATCTAAGCTTATTACTTCAAGAAAGGAAGAAAAAGTGTACAAATAAGAAAATGATAGTAGGAAGAATGAAATCAGGAAAATAAATTACTTATAAATCAACAAGATCAGATACAATGTAATTAGATGTAATTACACACAACAAGAGGCGAAAACAGAGAATATCAAGCAACATAAAATTATAATCAGTGAACACAAAAAAAAACCTCCGCACATTATATTACCAGCTTCAAGTGCTCTTATCACCATCTATTACATCTCAGCTGAATGGAACTCTGTCCATTTAAATGTTCATATAACCCTTACTAATAACAACATTATAAACTTTCTACATCTTTTGTTGATACACGCAAGCACAAAAAGAAAATATAAAACCAACACATAATTGTACAGGCCTAAGTTGCACGGATACGGATACGCCTTTCCCGTATGGATGCATGTTTCTATTTTTAATAATTTGCCAAACGGTCCCGATATGTATTAAGGTGCGTCCAAAACGATTCCAACATGGAAACATATTGGACACGTGGAAACATGAACATTCTAAAGTATCCGTGCAACTTAGGTACAGGCTGTCATTATACAGACCAACATATGAACAATGTTTCTAAAATCAAACAGTGAACTTGTATGGTTTAGCAACAATGACCAAATACCTGCAACACTAGATGAATCTTCTACCATACGGCCACCACCAAGTGCACCTCCAGAAACATGTAGCCTTGCATTGACAAAAACCTAAACAATACAACACATGTAAGTAATTATCTTTTTGGATAGTAAATGCATGGTCAATTTAGAACGAATCAGATCAATGGAAACCAAAACATACTGCTGCATGTTGATATCTTGGAGATGGTGATACACCAGGAGCAATTGCCCATTCCCAGCGACCATCCCTATGTTTGGCCAGTCCATAGGCACTTGCCAGCGGCTGCAAAAATTAGACAATGAAAAAACCAAGAAAAATTCAAAATCTAAGATGAGATTAACCAAATAGAACATCACAATAAGCTAAAAATGGAGTAGCCATTTGAAGAAACAAATTAACTTGTGCATAGTAAGAATATTATCCCATTGAAAAGTAAACCTATATGAATAACGACATTGCAGGGGATGCCACCTGTGTGCATTAGGAGTAGTACTCCCCAAACTTTTAACAAACTAAACAAATAAAACAAATAACTTTAAAAAAAATGATGCACACAAAATTGGAAGATAAGTATCCATCTGCCCACTTCTCTTTCAAAATGTCAAGAGGATAGCAATATCCTTCAAATTCCATTTGGCTCTCACAAAATGGTCGACATTATGGTCAGAGGGATGATATCACAACTCCTTGCACCTACTAGTGCTACAAGCCACCCCTTCCCCAAACAAAAGACTAACTGCATTTTTTACATTCTCCTATACACTCAATTAGTTCCAAAAATTGCATATGCCTGCAAGTCAAACATAAAGTAGCAAACAACAGAGATTTCTACCAATCCGTTCTTCTTGCTCCATCCCAACAACAAAAATTACAAAAAAAAAAAAAAAAAGGCAAAAAAAGTGTTGGGAACAAAACACTTGGGTAAACTACGACCTCCAAGAAACTTACAATTTTTTTGAATACTCATCTCAACATTTTGCATATGTAGTAGCCCCTTTTGAAATTCACTAGATTGATAGGACATAAAAAATTGTTATGTAAGTTTGCCAAATTCTTTTAAAAATCGATAGTTATTTTAGAATTTATTTATACTGTGTTTGGATGTAAGGGATTTAGTTATGGGTTTGGATTTGGATCAAATTCATGGTTTGGCAAATATGAGAATTTGTATTAGTGAAGATTTGAAACAAATCCACCAATAAATTTAGAAAGGCCAATTAATAAGTATTTGAAATAAACTAACTATATGTTATTTAAAATTTAATATTTCAAATCTAAAATTTCAATCATATGCTTGCATCCAAATGCAGGGTTAAAGAATTTCGTTATACATTTTCATTCTCATCAAAATTCTAGAACAATTAATGTTTGCACACTGACTATTTGCTTCTAATTAGGTATACATTTTCATTCTCATCAAAATTCTAGAACAATTAGTGTTTGCACACTAACTATTTGCTTCTAATTAGGCCTAAGTAACATATACATGTAACTCTCAACAAAGGACATAATTCCAAAAGCATCTCTTGTAATCGAGATTAAATGAAAAAATTCATTGAAAATTAACTATTTTCAATAACATATGACATATCTACTACAACAGAAGATTATGAAAGTCAAGTATTGTAACTCACCACACTATTCGCATCCCTCCCTCCACAAAGCAGAAGAAGACCGTCTGAGCGGGCACTTGCAGTGGCATACCTAAATAAATGTAGAGGATTGAAATAGTTCCATCCAAATCAGAATACATTATGGTCAAAGCAAATCAACAAAATCCACTCAACCAAAAAGTAACCAACCATGATATAAATACAAACATGCAACCCCTAAAAACTGATGTTCTAAATTCTTGCTAATATTGGTGGAAATATAACCCATGGAAAACAAAAACATACAACCAGATCAGTAGGTAGACATTCAGAACTCAAAAAATAGAACAGCCAGTTATTATCACCTAAAATCACAATTTTTTTGTATATTCTTTTTAAATGGTTCTAACATACTTTACTTTTCCATCAGTGACATATACAAAGAAAAATAAAAACATAGTGAGTTGTTGACAAGAAAACCAAAAGAACATTTGTAAATTCCCTAACCAGTATCCACTAAGGCATTATAAATGAAGAAATATAAGCTAAAGACCCAAATCTGTACAATTAGTCATCAATTAATTTGATCAATCACGCACCACAAGGAGAGGAAACAATGAATAAATAATTACAAGATAGAAGACCCCGTGAAAAGAAACCATCATTTTTGGGTATTTGAACAAATTTGCTCCTAGACATCCTTTCCTTTTTTATTTCATATCAGGGCAATGCTTATGATAGGATTTTAACAACTAAGAACTTGCAGATGAGGTCAGATCATGGTAAATAAGTGCCATCTTTGGAAAATACAACCAAATCAGCCTCATTCTTTTTATTGAGATGTAACTGAAATTTAAAAAATTGGAAAATAAGATAGCTTGTGGCATGAGTTTCTTGGGGCACTAAAGGATCAATAGAACAAGATTTGTGGGGAAAAGAACAATAGAAAGAGTCTATCTAAACTATTCTTCGTAGTTGAGGAAAGGAAATGGAAGGTCGTTCAAGGGAAAGTTCAAGTTTTTCGAATACCAGAAGACGAAACATTTAATACATGAATTTTGTTTGGTCGGCAGCAATTTAGTAGTACTCACATTGTTCTAGATTTTATTATTATTTTTTCTCAATCTCACATATGAATTCCGCACTGCATACGGCTTAGCAGCCTCTAGGTAGGCATTCTTTCATATGATTGCTTTATTTTGCTTATATTAAAGATTAGAAGGAAACTGTGGAAAAAGGGCAGCAACTGGATATTTTTCATTTTGTAATGATCGAAATGTCCAAGGCAATATTCCATCAACACCTACCAACAGCCTGAATAACAAAACTCATGCTAGTAGATTACCAAAAAATTTATAATCAGTTACATAACCACAGAATTAAAACCAAATTTTACAAGAATTAGATTGACCGCAATGCATTAACAAGATGCAATCTGTCACTCAAACAAGGCTTTAGAACTAAAGGACATGCCATTGCATGTGACAAAGAATGAAACCATAAAAAAAATTAATAAAATAAACTTAAGTTGCATAAAAGAGTTTTGAACTATTCATATGAGAAAGTGTGGGAAAGGAATTATACATGCATGGTGGTGGGCCTTCCCCTTCAGGTTCCAATTTACGCCACTCATAAGGTTTTGCTGCTGTGTCAAGGGCCCATACATCGGACAAAGGACGCTTCCCTGAAATTCAAAAAACCAAATATATATGTCGATCTCAAAAGGTGCCTATATTCATACCGAAAACTATGGATCGGCAAGTTTTAGATGGGAGATGCTTTGATTTCAAAGTGACTTACCATCGTTACCTCCAATTGCCATGAGATATCTTTGGCCCACCAAAGCCATCACATGCCCATATCGTGGCCCTGGTCCAGGACCTTGAACAACAACTCTACAGGAATAATATCATTTTAATAATAAATCAAATGATATATGCCGAAGCATGAATTAGCAATTTGTTAAGAATCCAACCTATGCCATCTTGGCCGTTGCTGTGTGAGATCAAGAACATGAAGATCCTCGGCAGACAAGCCAGCTGGACCAATTCCACCCTATGTCAAGATGCAAGATTCAAGTTATACTTTGGTCAATATAGAAAAGAACAAGGTTACAGAACCATGAACTAGTAAACAACACAAACATCATAGGATAATTTGCAGTATGCTAACCTGAATAACTACCATAGTTCCAACAGCAGTTGCCACATGAGCAGCCCTTGGAGTGGGTGGTTCTCCAAAAGGAGTAATCCTGCAAAATAAGTTCATTATAAGCACTATGATATTATGCAAGAGGAAAAACTTTCGTGCTCTAGGCAAGACAAGCTAGTAAAACAAATAATTCACAACTTACCGGGACCATTTATTTGTTAACACATCATAACAGTGAACATCAGCAGTGGCACCAGCTAGTCCTGCAATTCAAGCAAACCACAGAGGTAACGAAAACGCAACAAGTAATATCTTACCAGTTACCACTACAAGACTCCCATAGAAACAAAAATCTATTACTTCACATAATGGCTTTTCTTACATGCACACAAGCTAGAAATGAAATATAAATCAACTTTACCCACTAAACCAAAAGCTATTCAAACGAAAGACAAGTGAGTGCAAAGCCCTCATTATTATCAGCACATAGAAAGGGAACAAAATGACAAAAGCATGCAAGCTGACCTAAAGGCAGTTCAAAACATGAAAGATGTTGCAAGACAAATCACTGAGAGTTCAAAATGAATTGACACTTAAAATCAATGCAGCTAAAATCACCAACAACTTATACTCAATGTACCAATTTAACACCAGAACAAAAGAAAATATCTATGTCATTTTAGTTACGCTGCAATTTAATAGCTAGAACACCTGAGTCAGCAAATCAACACTGTATAGCCATAAAACAAGGAAAAAGAGAATTTCAAGCACAGCTATCTACAATAATGAACAAATAAAAAGTTCAGTAGTTGAATTGACTGGTGTTCACAAAACTGGAACCAACTGGCACTTACATGACTTGAAATTCAAAAACAAGAGCATAACTACTGCCTATCATAATTGTATAGGATTGAATTTGACAAGATCCAATTCAGACCAACGTTCATACCATTTGAAGCTAAAGACAACAATCAAAACCAAAATTAAAAAAAGCAAAAAGCAGGAAAAACAAGGAAAAGAAAGTCTCAGCTGAAATGCACATAATCAACAAATTTAAAGTCCACCTACCATTTTCTACTGCCTATTTTAAAATAACAATCATACACAAAGGAAAAACAGAAAATTGCAGCTCCCACCACTTACATCATACTTAAAGGCTTTCTTTGATAATATTAATTTTTCTACCTACAATAACTGACTACTGAATTCCAAGAAATTTAGAATTAAAACAATTTTTCAGACGACTTCCACTGCAATCAAATCAGAAATTTTACACATATCACCAACCTTTTCCAGCTGAAATTATTAACTTAAAAAAAAAAAAAAACAAAGAAAAAATTTTAAACAGAAGACATACGGATGCCAGCATTTCCGGCTGAGGAAGGAGCCCCGGAGGCTGCAGAATTTCCCTCAAGAGCTGTGGCACCACCGAACAAAATCAACCTGGGTCCAATATAACCAGGTGTTCCCTCCTCGCCAACAGCAGCAACTGCAGTCAAGGTATGCCCACACCTGGGCCCTGGACCATCTTCCTTCTTCTCTAAAATCGCATTCACCACAGAATAAGTAGGCGCATGTCTCGGCCCTACCACAGGGCTGCTTTGCTGCGGTTGCTGCTGTGGCTGCACCACCTGCGTTTGTGCAGGTGGGGGAGGAGGAGTCACAGCAGTAGCAGCTGCAGCAGCAGAAATTGGAGATCCCACAGGCTGCGGTTGATCCCTTAGTTGCTCCCTATCCATTGCTGTAGGCGACGTAGCATTTTGCACGGCTGAATCGTGATCGCTCTCTGGCACCATCGTTGAATCCAAATCCATTGCTTCAATTAATCAAGTAAAGCCCCTAATTTCAAGATCGGAGCTAGAATTCCAAGCAATTCACATCCCTAATCACCATTTTCAACAATTCATTCCCCAATCAATCAATCGAAACCCTAATTTTTCTCTCCTCAATTAAAACCAAAAACAAAAACAACAAAATTTATAAAGATTAGGTGTTTTTTTTTTCTTCTTCCCTCTCCTACTCCTTCGAGAAAGATTAGAATAACAAAAATTAAAAACGGCGAGTCTTGAAGTCGAAGAAAATCAAAACCCTTTTTTTTTAACGCATTAAAAAGATACCCAAAAAAACCTTTTCTTGTTGTTGTTGCTGTTTTCGTGTCTCTGATGAAAATTGGTCCTTTTTTTGGTTGCTATTTTCTTGCTGTATGGTTTTTTTTTTTTTCTTCTCTCTCTAGAAATGAGAGATCAGAGAGAGATGGGGCAAAGGGAGAGAATTTTTATTTTATTTTATTTTTAAGAAATATAATGTGTTAATTTCTGTTTGGCTCTTTTTTATTATATTTTTTATGTTATAATTCTGGGAAAATAATGGATTTTTATTTTGCTTACCGTTATCTGCCGGTTAGGGTGTTGTAAAGGCAAAAGAGGTGGAGAGCGCCGTCAGATGAAGGCGGAGAAGGGATTAACCTGGAATAGGTTTAACTATTTAACGGTGTTAACCGGCTTCCTACTTGTAAGGAGCTTTGCCCTCCACCCCCTGTTGGGTTTGCTCACGCGCCTTGATTATTATTATTATTATTACTATCGGTTATAAATGCCTGTTCTCTATCAATGTGTATTTAAGATAAGAAGTACAAAAAACTTGGAAGTGTAGTTCATTTTTGCATTGCCTGCCTATGTTCTACTTGGGCAAAATAAATAATAGTTATGCAAAACGCAATCACATAGAATAAATATTTTTTTTTGATAGGACATAGGATAAAATAATAATTCATATAAAAGAATAACTCCTTTAGGAAAAAGTCTGCATTTATTATGGAAGACAAACTTGGCAAACAAAAAAAAAGTCTAGCAAATTTACAACTCCACAACATGGTGCAAGAAATCTATTTGAAGGATATCTCTAATTTAAATGAATGCACAGATTTAGGGTACAACACTTAAATTAAAAAAAAATTATGATAGAAGCATGTAAATTATTAAATTTAAATTAATAATTGGCCGCTAAAAATAACTATTGGTTACACTCAGTTATTTTAATTAACAATTTAATTTATTCACAACTCTAATATCTAAATTTAAGTTTATCATAATTTTTTTAATATTTGTCTAAGATTAATTTTTCATTATTTGGGATTAATTGTGTTAATAATATGAAGAAATGGATTAAATATTGTTTGGAGAAAATAATAAAATAATATGTGTAAAAAATAAAAATTAACATAAAAATAAAATATTAATTTTATTGCATTAGAAATATGCTTAAGGAAAAAAAAATGTTTTACTAATTTTCAAAACAGTAAATAAGTTGGCTATTAGATGAGTAACCTAATTTAGTTACATATTGATTGCAATTACAGCAATTTTTATTCATAAAAGTTGTTTTAAAAATTTATTTTTCTCTACAAAAGTACAATTAAAATAAATTATATTCATAAAAGCTATCTAAAATTTAGAAATATAATTCTACATTCATATAGTTTAATAATTTTTCAGATAATTTATCTTAAAATTAATTTATGTTAACTTATTCAAATATATTTAAAGCAAAAACGGAAGAATGCTAATTGAATATAGTTTTTAGTTAGTTAATCTGTGTATTTATCCGCGCGATATGCAGTATGTATTAAACTCATAATTAATTTTTAAGATATTATTACATTATTCATATTTTAGTTTTTTGTTGTGATTATTATGTCTAATTTTTTTGGCTGAAATAAATTTATAAATTATTTGTGTCTAAAATTTATGTGTAAACTTCGTTAATGCGCGATGACTAAATTTTTCTTTTATGATCAATTTTATTTAATTTATTTAGAATATGATGAGAAAAATTTGCAATATATTACTATCCCAAAAAATTAAAACACCTATTTTTGAATAATAATAACCTACTAAAAAAATATTCTATTAGTAAAAATGAACACGTGCTAAAACATTTCAAATTAACTTGTAAATTTATAGTAGGGTCATCATGTTAATAGTCCACGATATGAGTGGAGTACAACTTAATTTTTCATAAATTTTTAATAAATATTTTAATATTTTAAAATAATAATAAACTAATAGTAAAAACACACACATATATATATACACAAATAAAAAATACTATTAGAAAACTAAATTTGAAAAAAAAATTATATCTATAATATATATAAATGTACGAAGGGAGAGGGAACACGTAAAATTAGTAAAACGGCTATATTATTTATTGTATAGGAGTCAAATAATTTAGTAATTTAAAATTAATTTACTTAAAATAAAGAATTATAATTGAATTTAAATTGTATTTTCCTATTTTAATTAGGTTAATTTCTATTTTAACTAACTAAATGGTATTTTCAGTTCTAATTTAAATTAAATTGTATTTCCTATTCTAATTAGGAGAACTTTTATTTTAACTAATATAGACTAAATAAATAGTATAATTTTAAAAATTTTAATGAAATTTAATCAAAAGTAATTATAATTAATTTTTTTTATTTTAATTATTAATTATAACAAGAATTTAAAAAAAAAAACTAGTCGTAAACCCGTGCGTTGCTTTAGCTGTTTATAATTATTTTTATTTTATTTTTAATTTAATATATTATTAATTAATTAATTAATATATTTTTACTTACATGTGCAGTGGTAGTATGGCCTCCAGGCTTAGAGGTGAGTAATTGCTTGATCTTACTGCATTCTCTAATATTACAATAACTTCTCATTTTAAAAGTATGTTTCTGCTAATTTACTATCATATTTCCAACTTTCAAGTTATGGCAACTGAACTTTGTATAATTGTAACTTTTCAATGATGTATGTTCAAGCATGCATGTCAAATTAGTTAGTTTCTGACCCTAATATGTTGTACTCTTACTTTTTTCTTCCTGTGTTAAGATGCTTTATGTCACGCCCTATTCCACTACTAATACTATTTAGATATATAATTATAAAATTAATGATAATATTGAATCTCTTATCAACAATAATACAATAAGTAACTACAAATCTTTTAAAGCTATCGTAAGTATTTACATTATTCAATTATCTCTAACGAGATTTTCATGTAAACAATCTTCTTAGTTGGCGTTGTCCGCGGCACTGCCATCTCTCGCTGCTGACTAAGCCGATATCCAACACCTATACTGAAAATATTAAAACAAGCGAGTGTGAGTAATTTCAAAAGGAAATTACCCAGTGAGTGGATAAAAATATTATTTTAAAAACGATAGCATAAGAAAATCTTTTAAATCCAGCCTCCAATAGTTTCAACAATAAGAGCCAATGATCTTTCAAATATTTTATTTATATTCAAATAAATATCAATTTACAAAAACATCCATTACTCGTTCGAATATTTCACAAAGTCTCCTTTTTCTTACATATTTATTTACTGAAATAATAGGGATTTAAATAAACATCAGTAATAAATAAATACTCTATATTAATATCTATATAGCATCATTATATAACCTTTCCTTCATAAACTCAGGAATTTAGACATAAAACAATTCATAACTAATTCAAGCATTTATTAAATAAAGTAAGCCAACACCTCACCATATCTTATTTGATAATATACTTTAACAATTAATTAACATACTAACAATAAGGTCATCATTCACATACACCATCCAGTAAAATATATTAAATAGGAGTACTTCATTCATCTACGCATGATCTTAAGAGCAATATCATTCCATACCATAGTATCTCACAAGCATTCATTCATTTCCATGACCCATGATAGAATCACTTAAGTGTGATCAGCATTTAAGCCCATAAAGACTCAAAGGTCAATCTAACTTGATATATGTAGTTGGCCCCAGGCAACAACTCTACATATATCTCAGATGTACTCTTACATCTTCATAGCAAATTATGCACCCGGCCCTTGGCAACGACTATGCATACGTGTACCTGGCCCTTGGCAGCGGCTATATACGGTGTATCCGGCCCCTGGCAATGGCTATACACATCTGCTAACTTTACCATACAGAGTATCATGTGCATCCGGCCCCAGGCATCGGTTACGCACATATACTCACTCACATTATAATGACATGTATATCCGGCCCCAGGCAACGGCTATACTCGTTCATTATCACGTTCATCCGGCCCTCGGCATCGGCTATGCACATCTATCCATTTACATTATAGTAACATGTGTATCTGGCCCCAGCCAATGGCTATACACAGTCATCTATTTCAATTATAAATTAGCATATGTACTACTTATCCATAACCCTATGTAGTAATATGTGTATACGGCCCTAGGCAACGTCTTTACACATTTAGCAACTATTTTTCCAACATAGACAACCATTACCTCCGCACAATACTACGTGTATTCGGCCCCCGACATCGAATATACACCTCTATGCATCTTCCATGTCCTCGACAAGAAATCTCAATCCTTAGGGTCATATTCAACTAAAATTTCCTCCCTTTCTTTACAGAGTTCTCGAGTATTCTAGCATCATTAGTATCTTATTATACCTCTCATATGAAATCTCATTCTCGTACCCTATGTTTTCTCATATTGGATTTTTCTGCAGTATTTCAACTTTTAGTCTCTATTTTGGATACTTGAACATCATCCCTATTAACTAAGACATCGAATATTATAATGTCTCCATTTAATCTTTCCATCTCTAGGTTTGACCTT
>CATIWO010441867.1:0-26086 GCA_949673435.1 Macaranga tanarius
TCTCTTTTGACAATAAGGTCCAAACTTAACTTATAATAATACCCATCTCTACCAAAATGTATATGCCCCACATATATGCAACCCCAATCTCTACTCCACATGATAAGAAAACAACATGCATGAACAATGCTCCTAAAATTACGGGTGTTACAATATTAGCACAATGACTAACTTCTCTTTCAAAGTTTCAAAGCTTCGTTGATAGTTTGAATTCCACTCGAACTTTATATTCTTTCTCAATAATTTCATCAATGGTGATTGAATAATTGAGAAATCCTGCACAAATCGTCGATAATAGTTTGCCAAACCTAAGAAACTTCGTATCTCCGTTATATTTCTTAGTGGCTCCCAATTAACAATTGCTGTGATCTTACTGGGGTCCATATATACTCCTTTAGCTGATATTACGTGTCCAAAAAATATAACCTTATCTAACCAGAATTCATATTTACTAAACTTCACGTATAGCTATTTAGTCCTCAATATTTTTAGTATTATCTTCAGATGTTCCTTGTGCTTTTCTTTTGAATTTGAGTATACCAATATGTCGTCAATGAACATAATCACGAACTTGTCCAGGCATGATTTAAATACGTGATTCATCAGGTCCATAAATGTAGCTGGTGCATTTGTAAGTCTGAATGACATCACTAAAAATTTGTAATATTTATAACTCGTTCTAAAGGCAGTCTTTGATATATTGGATTCCTTAATCCTCAACTAGTGATAACCAAAGCGTAAATTGATTTTCAAAAATACTTTCGCTCCTTACAGTTAATCAAATAAGTCTTCTATCCTGGGTAAAGAATATTTGTTTTAGATGGTGACCTTATTCAGCTATCTATACATAGTTAAAGAGATCCATCCTTCTTTTTTATGAATAATACTAGTGTGCCTTAAGGTGAAAAGCTCAGTTGGATAAATCCCTTATCTAGTAGCTCTTACAATTGCACCTTCAGTTCATTCAACTCCGCTGGAGCCATCCTTTATGGCATTTGCAATATAGGAGCTATTCCAGGTATGGGTTCGATTTCAAACTCAATCTCTCTCTAGTGGTAATCCTGGAAAATCTTCAGGAAATATGTCCTCGAACTCATGTACTATCGGTAGTTCTTTCAATTTTGCACTTTCCTTTTTTTCTTCTACTACTGAAGCTAGATAAGCTTCATACTATTTTTCTAAGATATTTCTCGACCTTTATCATTAAGATCATATTGATAGGAATTTTCCTATCTTCTCTAATAAATATTATTTTTTTCCACATTCTCCTTCCAATTCTACTTACTTAGTATAACAATTCACATTAGCTCGATAATAGCTCAATCCATCCATCCTGATTATAGCATCAAACTCATCAAGATACAGGGGTATGAAATCCCATTTCAGTTTACCCCCATTAATGTCTACCAAAATATTTCTACACACATTCTTGCATACTACACTCATAACCATAAGCATGCTCATAATCACAGGTTCATTCAAATCATTCATCTTAAATCTATCATGTATCATAAAAGTTGACAATATGAATAAAAAGGTAGCACCAAGGTCAATGAGTATGCGTGCTAACTTACGGTTGATGTGAGCCTTACCTATTATCACATCTGAAGACTTTTCTGCCTCATTTTTTGTGACAATATAGATTCTTACCTGTTGTACACCACTAGTTGTAGCACTCGGCTCTTCTGATTGATTTCGATGAGATTTTATTGCCTCCATTCCCTCTTTAGTAGTATTCACGTACAGGTCTTCCTGCCCTAATTGATCTTCCACCATATTTACTATGTGGAGCATACGATGCTTATACCAAAAGTTCTCCTGGTGGTGCTTTAATGTTATTCCTAATGCAATATCCAATCTCATTATACCGAAAGCATCTAACCTCCTGCTAACTCCACCTTCTAGTATGATTTTTCCTACATACATTATACTAAGGTAACGGATCCCTTCTTTATGTTCTGTATCTAGGACCCATCTATCCTGATGACCTCATCAGCTGTCTAACCAATGCCTGGCTTCTCTGAGGTATGTTTCCACCTCCTGTTCCTGTATTACCCCTTAAGTATGAGGAAAATCTTGGTCGTTGTTCCTCATTTCTCCTCCAAGCTTGTCGATCAGACTATTAATTTTGTCTGACCTGAGTTAAAGCTTTAAATTCTTTATCCAGTTTCTCCTGCTGCATTGCTTTCTCAACCTAGCCTCGAAATGTAGTTCCAGTGTATAGGTTCACTTTTCCTCTTAAAAATATATGCAAACCCTCTCAAAACTTCTCACTTTTCCTCTCTTTGGTAGGATAGATTTTCTCGGCATATTTGTACAAATCTTTAAACTTGTTAACATATTCTCTCACAGTCATCGATCATTGTACTAGATTGATGAACAAAACCAACTTTTCCTTTTGATAAGTTTCAGTCAAGTATTCTCTATGAAATTTCTCTTAGAACACCTACCAATTCAGGGCTTCTCCATAGAGATTCTGAATTCAGGTTAGCCAATCATTGGCTTTATCAAACATCAAACTGTAAACATTACTTATCTTTTCCTTATTACTGAGCTGTAAGGTCGTAAAGGCCTTCTCTACGGTCTTGATCCATCTATCAGCTTGACTTGGATCTAGGGTACCATAGAAATCATACGCTCTATATTTCTTCGCATGCTCAATCACGTCTCTAGGCCTTTTATACTTTTCTTTCTCTCTTTCAGCCAATGATGTGGCCACAGTTTGTGCTAACTCTATAATATCTATATACAACATTCGTAGTACTAGGTTAGCTTCATTTCTATGCACCATATGTGGTAACCGTCCATTACGTGCTCGCTTTAGTACCTTAAAATTCAATACCATTGTGCTCGATATTAAATTTCCCTACTCGCTCTTAGTATGGTGTTCATGCCTATCACTCTTTTCATTGCCAACAGAAGCTTCTGATGGAGATCTATCTCGTGGTACATTTCCACTTCTATTCGTATTCTCTATCCTTTCCACTATATCCCTTTTACCTATCTAGGCACCTCGGCCCCTATTTCGGCCTCTCGATCTACCTCTAGATCTTCCTTGAGCACCTAAACCACCTCCTATAGTTCTTACTATCATTTAATCTCCTGCAATTCAAGATCAATTCATTTAGTACTTTTAAATCATCGTATATCATACCACCAATCAAATACTTTTACCGAATCCAAATTGTCATAGCCTAGGCTTTCAAAATCAATAGTAATTCTACTTTCACATCCAAAAGTTTCAAAACCTTGGCTCTGATACCAAAAATTATGACACCTTTCCCTACTGGCACCCATATGAAACAGGCTTATAACCCAGACTGTCCAGTATAAAGTATCAGTATGGAAAGGTACCACTTCTAGGTTAGAATTACTTAAGACTATCCTGATTATTTCAATTACAACATGGCATTAACAGTAATTATGCCACTCATTCTAGATCTCAAATTAATAAAATAATTTAAAGTGCATCAATCAACAAATCATCAGATGGCAAAAGATAAAACTCATTAGAAGGGATAAAATAATGTACATATATATATATATATACATAAGCAAGTAATACACATAGCTAGTGTTCAATGGTTGGGAAAGACTAGGGGAAAGGGGCTATCATAATATACAAACATGATACAACAAAAGATCGGGAATAGCCCTATCAACCCTAACAGAAAGTAGTATAATTACCTTAGGATATGTCACCCACATGTACACTAAAAAATGGCAGCAACACTCCTAACTCTCATCCCTCAACAGGCAAAAAGTAGGTGATTAGTAGCAACAGTAGAAACTAGGTCCAAGTCAAGGAGACTCAGACTCCTGACAGGGTCTCATAAATGACTGAGATGATTATTAGGCAACCATCTGAGAAATCAATCCTCACTGTGTGCGTATGATACTCGATCGCGATAGGGATCATGGCTACCCAAAAAGATAGATCTTTGTCTGGATTATGGAATATGCGATACATGATCTCAGTTTCGTTTCCCTCGACGTCTAATGTTTGAGCCACCTAATAGATATCCATCTATATGCTATGTAAATAAGTACAAGACGGCTAGGCTTAAAAGAAAATAATTTTACAAAAGGGAGTGGTGAATATTTTCATACGAAACACTCAGTGAGTAGACTAGACGATACACTCCCAGTAACTAATTAAATAAACATCTCAAATAATAATAATGAAAATAATTTTAAACTAACCAAATTATACAGTTATATAAAGTAAATTTAGTTAAATATAATTGCATACCAAAAAAATAAACTATAGACATTCCAAATATGTATATCAAATCACAATTGTTTCATTTAAACAATATAGAAACAGGTTGTTATTAATGTGGTGGGTACCAATCAGTACATTGAAGGTTCGAGCCAGGTATACATACCATTATTATAAACCACTCAAGTAGTCCCAAAGGCTTTCATAATTTTCATATTACTATATCCCGAATATAGAAAATAACATGAGTCGCTGTGTTTCGGATACAGTCTTACATCTCATTAAATGTTGTCGTACTCCGGGCACGGTATTACTGCAACCCTTAAGAATTACAATATTCACAATTACTCAAATAATACTTTTCTCAAGTAATCCATAGTCTTTATCAGATAGGATACGACAAAATCATTTTCTGTAAACCCTTGCCTTTCAAATTCAATTCAGAAATAATTTTTCACTCCAAAATCAGATAGGGGCGTCGCCCTTATCACATAGAGGTGCCGCCCTTGTAAATTCAAACAGTAGAGGCGTAGCCCCATTAACTCCACAAATACGTTCGCCCTTAATTTTTCAAATTAGGAGGCACCGGCTCTGAGGCTCAAATGGGCTGAGACACCGCCTCTAGCACAGAGGTGTCACCTCCCCTCTTCAATTCAACATTCAAAATTTTCAAACTCCAATTGATAATCGAGAATAAACCAATTAAATTCAAATAATCAAAACAGTCAAATCAATAATTCAGCAAAAGAAAAACATAGGGTTTTGAAGAAGAGAATCCACTCATCTACGTCGTTGATTCCTTCCTCTTACTCCTAACTCATGCGTTGCTTATCAAGGAATAGACGAAGCCATGTTCCTTTCTCAATTTCTTTCTTTTGCTCTGTCAATTGCTTTGGTACCAAAATTGGTACCAAAGCCTTCCCTGCTCACTTCTAGCTTGTGGAAGATAGAGAGTGAGTCATCCTCTCCATCCTCCACGTACCTCCATAATCATTTTTTTAAATTCGTTAGTTTGGGCGAGTAACGCCAAACTACACTTTAGTCTTCAAACTTAATTGTTTCCAATTAAATCCATCAATCAAAATTATTTTTTATACAATTTACTCCTACCCAAAAATAGTATTGAATATTTAGACACGGACCCGGTAGTTGCAATATGTCAAAATAAAAATAGAGTCTAGGTGAAATGTTAAAAAGAATCAATAGTATAGGGTGAAAATGCACTTTTCTTAAATTATAAGGATAGGAACTAATTCCAATTCTTAATGTTTGGTCATCAAGCAACGGGAACCGCCTCTTTCTTTTGCTCATTCCATTATAATTAAGTTACAGAATGTATAAATTGATCAAACATTTGAATATTAGCATGTATTTTTTGAAATTTTTGAATAAAAATATAAGTAATAAAAATAATAATTAAACTATTAGAATAAATAATATTTATTAAAATAATAAATACTTTTGTAATAATTTCTTAAAATTATAAGAATATTTTAGTAAATAAATAAATTTAAAAATATTTTATAATAAACAATTATAATTTTAATTTTTATATACGAAAAATAATTATAAAAATACTTTAATAGGTTAATAATATTGTACATTCATCCTATACACCTTGAATGTAGCATAAAAGAAAGCATAACTCATAGAGAAGACCCTCCAATTTAGCAGATGTAAAAGCACGTTCTTAATAGCAAACTCCATGAAGTCAATTACATCATAAAAAATCCATATCGAGTCTAACTATAAATATTTAAGGTGCGGAAATTCTCACTTAGACTATAAAAACTCTCACTTTTACTATTTTGTAATGAAATTTTACTATATATATATTTTTTAAAAAATATATATTATTTTCATAAAAATTAAAAAAATTTGAAAAATTAATATTATTTTCATAAAAATTAAAAACATTTCATGGCAATATAATGCTCCGAAAGTAGTGATTCCTTATTAAAATGAAAAAAAAAAAAAGACAATGATTCCAACTCAATATTTTTAATTGGAATAAAGCAGCATTTGAAAAAAAAATCAACATTTAGGCTCCGTTTGTTTGTGGAAAATATTTTTCCTGAAAATATTTTCCTATATTTTCTAATGTTTGGTTACCAAAATAAAATAAGTTAAAGGAAAATACGTTATTAGTCAAAGAAAAATAACTTAAAAATGTAGGAAAACAACTTCCCATTCTAAGAACGGGAAGTATTTTCCAAGATTTGAATGCTTATCAAATATAAAGAGAGAGAAAAAATAAAAAATAATATTACCATTTCTATATAATATTGTATAATTTAGGAAATAATTTATTACAAATTAAATACCAAAAATACATTTCAACTATTTTTCTAATATTGTATCCAAACATAAAAAAATATTTTTCAAGAGACATAATATTTTTCGCAAACAAACGGAGCCTTAGACTCCATTTGTTTGCGGAAAATGAAAATATTTTCCTTTATTTTCTAATATTTAGATTAATAAAAAAATTAAGTCAAAAGAAAATAAGTTACCAGTCAATGGAAAATAACTTTAAAATATGGAAAAATAACTTCCAATTTTAAGAACGGAAAGTTATTTTCTAAAACTTGAATACTTATCAAATATAGAAAAAAAAATCAACTACAATATTACCATTTTCTATGTAATATTGTATAATTTAGGAAAAAAATTTATTGCAAACCAAATACCAAAAATATTTTTTAACTATTTTTCTAGTGTTGTAGCCAAACAACAAAAAATATTTTTATTTTTATATTTCCTCTTTTGCCTAGGCCGCCCTCTTTCTGAGAGTTTTCGAACCTAGCTGAGTCTTTTCATTTTTCTTTATTTTTCCTCTTTTGCTTAGATTGCTCCCTTTCTGAGAGTTTTCAATCTAGCTGGTTTTTTTATTTTTTATTTTTCCTCTTTTGCCTAGATCGCCCTCTGTCTAAGAGTTTTCAATCTAGCTGGGTGGTTGCAAAATTATATTAATAATTAACCATTGTTGGTCGGCCTGACTATCTAGTATCCATGCTGTTGTGATATACTCGTTACTCACTGCTGACTTGATACTCATGTGACTGACTGTTTGATGTATGTGTTGCCACTTTAACTGCTGATCATATGAATTTGCTGCTGATTCATAAAAATCCATGTCTGACACTTCGTGTGCTAATATCACGTCAATCATGCTCATTCTATATGATTACTAATTCGTTACAATTGTTCACACTACATTATGCTTGTTATTGACTAACCTCTTGCAGGTTTTCTGGTCAACTATTTTTCAGCTCATAAGGATCTCAGAAGGTTGGTAAAAATGGGTGTTGGAAGGGAATTTTGATTTTGGTGAAGATGGGTGGCATTCAAGATTTTTCTTACTTATTTCCTCCTCATTCCTCTTCTTTCCCTTATTTTCTCTTTTCATCCCTTTTTCTTTTCTTTCTTCATGGTTTTTTTTCTTTTCTTTTCTTTTCTTTTTTTTTAAAAAATTTCTTCTTTTTTTTTTTTCTTTTTCTCTTTTCTGTTTTCATGTTTTTTCTTTTTTCATCATTTTTTGAAGAGAGACAATGCAAAGGAGAAGTAAAAAGGTTTGATACCCAAAGAAAAATTGAAAATCGATCTTGATATTTAGTCATTTTATTCGATGGGATTTTTTCTTTTTTCAGTTTGTCTCTCTCTCATTCAAGCATAACATAGTGTGCACAATCATAAAAAATTCATAATCGCATAAAACAAGCAATCTGACATTCATTAACATGAAAATAGAAAAGTTACAGCAAATATTATTTTGATTTATTGCAGCCATAAGAGACAACTATAACCATTCATCAATATCCAGCTTCATTTCACCTCAATTTGCACACCAAAGCAGTACAGCTCCTTAAAATTTTTGATGCCCATGTTCTTCAACTTATCAGCAATAGGCAGAATGTAAGCTTCTGCAGCTATGAACAGTTGATCTGATTCTGCAGGTTTATGCTTCATCAGAGCCAACTTTCCTCTCCATCTATTTAGGATGCTTGTGAAGGATTCATCAGGCTCTTGCTTTATATTCTGCAATTCTTTAAGGGAGACTTCAAACTGAGAATTCAACCCATATTGCTTGACAAAGGCTGAGCAAAGTTCTTTCCAGCTCTATTAAACATGTGCATTTAAGGTGTAGTACCACTGAACAACAACTACTGTCAATAACATCGGGAATTGTTTAATGATTTGTGCCTTGGTTAGTCCAGTGGGCTTCATGAAGGCGATATACTATTGAAGAGGCAGGTGAGGGTCATCTATCACATCATACTTCTTAATGTTAGGAAACTTGTATTTTGGGGGTAGTGGTTCTTCATCGTCCAGATCCAGGTCGGGAAAATCATGGTTGGGCTCAAGCTTCTTCATTATAGCTTGCAGCTGATCCATCTATTTTCTCATATCTTTCTTCCATTCGGGTTTAGCTGAATTCTCTGCTATTTTCTATTTTCTTTTGAGCGGTTCACTGACTATAGTTCTAGTTTTAGAGTCCTCCTCCTCCATAGACCTCTTTCCAAACATCTTAGTAAACACTTCTCTGCACATTTGTCATACCTCATCCTTGAATTCCTTCAAAATTTCTTGCCTGAGGGATTCTAAATCAAAATTGGAGAGTCCCGACATTCTGTTCCCCTTATAGTGTGGTCTCAATTGACTAGTTGGATTCTTAATATTAGGGGATCAAATTGCCCTTGACTTGCTTTCAAACAGAATAGACTTTCGACTTAAAAAAATGAATTTAAAAATGAATTTAAAAATGAAGATGAGTGACATGTATGCATGAAATGCAAATTATTTTTTGAAATTTTTGAATTTTTGAACTTTTTTTTTGCAAAGAGTTTACAAAACAAATACACAAATAACAAACACACACAAGTCTCAATAACGAAGCTTTCCAACCTTATTTCTCCCACACACGTGTTCACAGTGAGTCTCTTATCCTAGGATTTTTGGTCTAGATTTTAATTATCAACAGGGGATAATAAAACTGATATACATGCATAAGCTCTCGAGACGTAACAAACAAGTAGCATATCTCTCTCATAAAACTAAAGTCCAAGATAATGGCCATAGTAGAAGGACAAAAGCCCAATCTAAAATGGTTTATCATTATTGGATTCAGGCTTTTATGAATGAGATTGCTATATGGCAACAAAACACTTGCATTTAAGAAAATCTTAAGGGTAGTTGCTAAGGCACTTATATGAGCTGAGTCTCGAGAAAGTTAAAGGTTCCCATAGTCTGTTATATACTTTTTTCTGTCTCCCCACTCAAGGGTCCAAATGACGTACTCATTTGTACTCCACCGTGAGTGACAATAGCTATATACCCTACCACCAGGTTTGAGTGAAACACAAGCAGCAGAGCAACAACTATTATTGGATTATTCGGGACTGTGTGCACAGTATATGAAAATGGAGTAGTGAATGCAAAAGAAATAATCAGATAATTAAAAATAATAAAACATAAAACACTGGAATCAGTTTCTCTAACCCTAGTGGAGTCGCCACTGTAGGCGGCAGGGTTCAGCGTGCGCCCAAGTGTCCGGCGATCACGGTACTGTGCGGGCTTAGGGCCCACTAAGAGTACAACTTGGGCCTTTTGACATGCTTTGATTGGAGAATGGAGTCGCCACCCGGGTGAAATTTGGAACACTTTTACAGCAACTGGATCCTACGGAGAGAGCCCAGCAACCGTCCTCAGAGATTGGGTTCGAAAACTGGGTATAGGCTTTGAAATAGCCCATCCGACCTTGCGATCGGCCTCCGTTTGTATTTTATATTTTATTATTTTTAATTATTTAATTATTTCTTTAATTGCATGCAAATGGACCTAATCAATTTTTAAATTTTAATTTTAGCCCAAATTATTAATTAGTCCATTTAAATGTAATTTTGAGGCCTTGATCCATACATCCACACACCATTCCACAATTCATAATAAAACAACAAAAATAAAAAAAAATAAACCAGACAAATAAAATTTTAAGCACACACAAAGAAAGGAGGGAGGAGAAAAGAGTTACAACCTATTTTACATGCAAAATAAATAAATAAATAAAACACAATTTAAATGGGCTAAAAATCCAAAAAATAAAATTAATAGCCCGTGGACTATTCAATATTTAGGCCTGCAACATAAATTAAGAGTTAAATTTCCCAAAAAATGAACAACCTACAAAAAAATAAAAAAGTTAGTACAAAATAAAAATAATCAATAATTAAATTCTAGCTAGATTGAATAAAAAATTAAATCTAAAATTAATAAAAATAATTTACACAAATAAATAACCCAATTATATTAACCATAAAACAAATAATTAATTAAATCATAAATCCATAATTAATCAAACCATCATCAATTAATAAAAAATAATAAACAAAAATAAAAATATTGCATGAAAATAACAGGCCAAAAATAAAAGAAAACAACTAAAATAAAAGAACAATAAAATAAATCAAACAAAAAAATAAAAATTAAGAATGCTAATTGAGGATAAAAAACAAGTGAAAATATAATAAAACAATAAGAATAAAAAATAAATAACTAAAAAATAAAAAAATAAAAAAAAATGGACGGAAGTAGGTGGAACCTGCTTCCATCAAAAAATAAATTCTTCAAAAATGGTAACAGTGCTGGTATGGCACTGTTGCCGCATATTAAAAAAAAAAAGGTTAGAGCAACAGTGCTTCGACACTGTTGCCAAAACAAAATTGATAACAATTTGAAGATCTATTTTTAAACAATAAGAATTAAGCAAATAATAAGTTACTGTAAAAATGCACAAACAATAAGAATTAAACAAATAAACGAATGCACAAAAAATGAAAATAAAAATGCAACAATGTAAAAAATAAAAAATAAAAAATAATGAAGATCTAGAAGTTACTGTAAAAATAGATTTGCCTCAGAGTGTGATGATGAACAGAGACCTCCAACAATGCAAAGTATAATTCCACCCCCTTAGTTTGTAGTTCATGCCTTTTTTTTAGGTTTTTTTTTTCTCTCTAGCCTCCCTTTTTTCTAGCGACCTTCTCCTTTTTCTAGGATTTCTTCATTTCCCTTTTATAGAGATTTCTGTCTTCTATTAGGGTGTTTAATGGGCTTTTGGCTTGATTTGATTTTGGTTCATTTGGGCTCTGATGAGTTTGGTTCAATTGGGTTGCAGGCTATTTGAGTTTTGATGAGTTTGGTTTAATGGGTTTGGTCTGATGGGTTTAGTTTAATGGGTTTGGAAGGTGTGTTTGGGTCTCTCATAATTCGGCCAGAATCCAATTCCTTCACTGAGCTGGGCTTTCTATTATTTTCATCATTTGGCTTTTACCTCGTGGGCTGGGCGAAACCATGTGTCCACAATAAGTTTCAAATATACATTATTCATTCAATAGTGAAATATACCAATTTCATCAATAAATTATTTAGAAAATAAAATATATTCACATGATTAATAACCAAAAATATTATTAAAATTAATCGTTAAAACAGAACAACAATAAACTTATTAATTATTAACTACAAAAAGTAAAAATAAACAATTGAATAGTCAAGCTAATTACTTTCCATTAAGTTTATTATCCATTATTTATTTAAAAATATTTTTTACTAATTAATTAAAATACACAAAACATTGGTAATTTTCGAAACAATTTCAATGCAAATACTAGTTCAAATTTTATTAGTTTTAAATATAATTTTTTAACATTATTGTTTGATGAATTTAAATTTTATTAATAAAATAAAATTATTTAAAAATAAATAATTTATCATTCAGTTTCACTTTGTAATATTTAGTTTAGAAAAAATGACAGTAGCCATGCGCATGTAACACTAGTTTTAAAAAGGAAAACGATTGTTGTCGGGCAGCGCGACTTTTTGACCATTTTGCCCTTAAACGAATAAAAAAATAATTAATATTTCAATTTTGTCCCTATATTTTTATAATAATTACAAAAATACTAAATAAATAAATAATAAATAAATAAATAAATTATAAAATTTGGATTTTTAAATTATTGTACAACGGGTTCACCCATACCCCTCTTAGGTTTTAGATTTTATTAATTTAATTAATTGTCAATTCAAATAAGTGTTTTTTGTTATTATATAATTTTTCTATATTATAAAATTAAGAGGGACAAATATGTCTTTTAGTTAGTGAGCGACGACACTATTCATATCGCTCTGAGCGACATGTATTATTATCCTTTTAAAAAATAGGATATATTGCTTCCAAAAGACAATATTGCTTGCTTCTTTGATTAGTCCTTTATTGTTTGTGAAATAATATTCTTCTCATCATCTTTCTATGCGCTCTTTTTCTGTGTTTGCAGGGCATAAATGACTAAGACTCCATTTGGCATTGTGGTTGGAGGAAAAAAAAGTTGGTTTGGGAAGAAAAAGCTGGTTTGGGAAGTGTTTGGTTAAGTACCAAATACATAGTTTGAATAAAGCAAGTAAATGGTGCTTTTTTCAAACCACTGGTTATAAAACAACACTTTTTTATTTTTTATCTCAAAAATACCCTTCTAAATTCGTTGAATTACAATAATACCACAATATAATATTCTTTTATTTTTCTTACTTATTCAATATTTCCCTAGCAGATGTGTTATTTTGGAAAAAAAATATACTACGAGGAAAAGAAAATTACATAAAATTTTATGTCACGATCCGTTTCGGAAACGGACGTCGGAATAGTTAATTGATGAATAGTAAAACAGTAACTTTCACATAATTTTTGCATGGTACTATTCATTGAATAGTAAAATTATCTCTATTTTATTTAATTGTTATTTTTGAAAAATTTTATTATATAACATAAATTAAATAAATGTATGTGTGTTATTAAAAAATTAATAAGTATTAAAAATTATTTATTAATTATTAACATAAATAAATATCAAAATTACATTTTAAAAAGTATTTATCCTTTTTAGTCATTTTACTTAAAACAACACTTTTATAATAACTTTAACCAAACACATATACACTACTTTTTTGCTAAATAAATTTATTACCAAATACATAAACTATTTTTTTATCAGCACTTTTCAAATCAGTAACAACAGAATTCAACAGCAATGCCAAAGAGACCCTAAATAACCAAACCAAACATCATTTACTTGCTATCACCTTTTTCCATTTGTTCCTCATCACTTTCTAAAATCCAACCAAACCAAACCAAACTATCTATGCAGATTTTGTTTTTTTCTTTCTAAGTGCAGTTCTTGATTTCATAAATTTGGCACCTGCTTTCCTCCAGACACATTAACATTAATTCTTTCCTGCAACACAATGGTTTTGGATATCATTCTTCCCATTTTCACTAAGCTCATTAAAGATCCCATTAAGAATCTTATTGTCTCTGCCAAACGCCACTTCTGTTATGCTTTAACCTGTGACAGAAATATTGAGAAACTCTCTCAGGAGACTGAGGGGTTGAAGAATAAAAGATCAAGGTTGCAGAAATCTGTTGAGGAAGCTATAAAGAAAGGGGACGAGATCCATGAGAATGTTACAAAATGGCTGACCAGTGTAGACAGGGCTATTGAAGAAGCCCAGGAACTGATCATTGGCCATTAAGAAGCGACATTTCATTGGATTCTGTCCTAATTTAAAGACACGTTACCAACTTAGCAGGAGAGCTGCGAAGAAAGCTTCAGTAATTTGAAATGAAAAAGAACATGCAGAACCCATTTCATACAGCCATACTTCAAAGCAGATGACTGCTCCATCTATCTATAGTCGTGAAGCTTTGCAATCGAGGGTATCCATGTTGAAGGATGTGATGGATGCGCTAAAAGATCTTGAGCTTAACAAGATTGGGGTGTACAGGATGGGCGGTGTGGGTAAAACCACACTGGCAAAGGAAGTCCACAGGCAAGCATAAGAGGACAAGTTATTTGACGTTGTGGTTTTTGTTGCTGTATCTCAGTCCTCAGAGATTACAAGAATACAAAAGGAGATTGCCGAAGTCCTTGGCCTACATCTTAAGGAGGAGGGGCTACTCGTACGAGCAAATAAACTAAGTGAGAGGTTGAAGAAGGAGAATAAGATACTTATTATTCTGGATGAAGTTTGGAAATAACTCAAGTTAGAGGAAGTGGGAATTCCATTTGGGGATAATTGCAAGGGATGCAAGATATTGCTAACCTCAAAGAGTAAAGATGTATTAAGTCGTGAGATGAGCACACATAAAGAATTAAAGCTTGATGTTCTGCAGGAAGAAGAGGCCTGGAGTTTATTCCAAATGATAGCAGCTGATGCAAAAGATCCGAACTTGCTTTCTATAGCAACTGAAATTGCCAATAAATGCGGAGGATTGCCTCTTTTACTGCTAACAGTAGCAACAAGTTTGCAAAAAAAGGAGTCATATGCATGGAATGTTATATTGGATCGGCTATCTGCATTTGACGACCAAGAAATATAGAGTAAAGTACATTCAGTTCTAGAATTAAGCAACGAGAATTTGCCTGATAATGAAGTCAAATAATTTTTCTTGCTTTGCGGTCTGTTTGGGCAATCTAATATTCAGATCCAATCATTGGTGAGATACAGTATGGGCCTGGGTTTATTTAGGCACGTGACCAGTATCGAACATGCAAGAAACAGAGTACATACTGTGATCGACAAGTTGAAAGATGAGAGCTTGTTGCTTGATGGTGACATGGATGGACATGTGAAAATGCATGATATTGTTCGAGATACTGCTCTCACAAAGTGCAACATGCTTTTGTTGGTTTAAGTGGCTTCAGAGAGAAGGTAGAGCCAAACAAAGACTGTACCAGAATTTCTCTACCTTGCTGCGATTTGGAAATGCTTCCTCAAGTATTGGAGTGCCCGAAAGCAGAGATTCTACTGCTTTTCACTGAAGATTTTTCTTTAAAGATCTATGATTCTTACCTTGAGGGGATGAGAAAGCTCAAATTAGTAGATTTTACTGGGATCCATTTTGAGTTTCTACCTTCGTCACTTGGTTTGCTAGCAAACATTCATACATTGTGTCTTTTAGCAGATTAATAACTTTGACAGTCGGAGATTATGATAGCTTAACAAATCTCTTATCAATTCATTCTGCCAGATGCCTTTCGCAGCTTCAAGTTTTGGAAGTGTACCACTGTCCAGAAATGGAATATATTGTTGTTGGTGGTGAAGGTGAAGACAATAATAAAATGGTTGAGTTCACTCAGTTGGTCTCATTGAATCTGTGGCGTTTACCAAATCTAAGAAGCTTTTGCAACGGAAAGAAACAATCCGCAGCTGATCCAACAATATCTAAAGTATATTTATTTATTTTTCTATTCCTTCATTTATTAATTAATTTATATTATTTTTTAGCATAGTTTTTGAATAAATTAGATACAACTAATGATGTGTTTGAATATTTATTAATTGATTGATACTTATATATACATATATATATATATAGAGTGTAGTGAAACAGAAAGTTTTTATATTATTTTTAAATGCAATAATAAAACATTCCCCACTTAGATGCAATCCATAACTCTACTCCCTATGACATGAAAATAATATGCATGAACAGTACATCTAAAAATATGGGTGTTACAATTCTCCCCTCCTAATAAAAATTTCATCCTCGAAATTTATTACTTACCACTTTTGGAAAAAAGATACGGATACTACAATCTTATTTGATCCTCCATTTCTCATGTAGCTTTTCTTGGAAATTGATGACTCCATTTAACCTTAACTAATGGTATTTTCCGATTCCGTAACTGTTTTGTCTTATAACCAATAATTTTTACTGGTTCTTCAACATAACTTGAATCATCGGCAATTTCTACTTCTTGATTTTAAAGTATATGTGTAGGGTCATATTGATATTTCTTGAGCATACTCACTTGAAAAAAATCATGAATCTGGGCCATTTCTGGTGGTAATGCTAACCTGTAAGTCAATGAACCAATTTTTTCAAGAATTTCATATGGCCCGATAAATTAAGGACTCAACTTACCCTTTTTGCCAAATCTGAATGCTCCTTTCCATAGTGCAACTCGAAGAAATACTTTCTCACCCACTTCATACTCCACTTCCCTCTTGTGTTGGTCTATATAGCTCTCTATTTTTCTTTTCTTTTTATCTTGTGCTACTTTGAGTCTACTTCTAATTAGTTTTACTTTATCCATTGTGTCTTGTACTATTTTAGGACTTCTAATACACACATTCCTTCTTCATTCCCATAAATAGGATTGCGACACTTTCTCCTATATAAAGCCTCATATGGAGCTACTATGATGTTGGAGTGATAACCGTTATTATATGCAAACTCCATCAATGGTAAGTAATCATTCCAGTTTCTTTTTAAACTCAAGCACACAAACTCTCATCATGTCCTCTAATTTTTGAATTATTCTTTCTCATTGTTCATCTATTTGAGGATGAAAAACAGTGCTGAAATGGAATTTTGTACCCACAACCTCATATAAACTCTCCCCAAAGCGATATGTAAACTGTGGATCTCTATCTGATATAATGGATACTGCAACTCCATGTAATCTAATAATTTTCAATATATATAAGGAAGCTAATTTGTCTAAAGAGTCACTAATAGAGAGGTTTTAGATCCCATTACATCTCTGTAATCTCGAATCAATTCCTTCTGGATAGAAATATACTTCAATCTCTTTACTTTAATAATAGTTGAAAATGATTTTCCATACAACTGATACTTCCAAATCTTTAATACTTGAACAATAATAGCTAACTCTAGTTCAGATATAAGATAATTTGCCCCATGAAATCATAACTGTCCAGATGTATAAGCTGTTATTCTCCCATTTGATATTAATATATAACCCAACTCTTATCTTGAGGCTTCAATATAAACCATATTGCCATCATTCTCGGTCAATAATGCAATATAAGAGCAGTAGTATATACTTCTTATAACTTCTCAAAACTTCATTGGCAAGCTCCAGTTCATTTTCTTCATAATTATGTGCCAAGAAAAATATTTTCTGCCATTCCAATCTCTTATTTGTTAAATTTAACATATTATTGTCCACAAAGCTGTTCACAATATTTTTCATGTTCTTCTATGCTTGATAAATGAATGAAAGTATTATCAATAAAGACAATCACAGCTGATTCAAATACTATCAAAGAATTTTATTCATTAATGGCATAAACGCAACTGGTGTACCAATTAATCCAAATAACATAATTAGAAGTTTGTACCATCCATTTCTAGTTTTGAATACTATTTTAAAAATGAAATATTCAATCACTTGAAGTTGCCAAAATGTCAGTCTCTAGTTTATCTTCAAAAGCACCATAACATCTCTCAACTAATTAAGTAACTCTTTCATTTTTCAATCACAAATATCATTTTTCATTGAGATACTATTTAATGACCTATATTTTTTCCTCTTATAGGCTGAATCGATGCCCCGTATAATAAATTATTCAGTCTGACAATCTGCCTTTTTTAATTTTTCTAGTTCCATTAATATGTACAAAATAATCACTATTGATGCAGCCTTTGAAATAATTCTATTTCAATTCTGCTCTTCGATATAGTAGAAATTCCAGTATTCCTTCTCTTCTCAAACACATTAGAAAATTTTCTGATTATAAGTATATTCATTATCCTTGAACTAATCTTAATCGATTTCTCAATATTGGCTAAATAATTTTCATACTCATCTCAAACCATATGAAAAGCAATCGGGGTTGAAACTAAATAAACATGCATAGTTTTCATTTACCCATTATCAACACGTAACCACACACTATCATCTTCTTTATTAAGCAAAATTAATATACCCTCATAGTAGATGACTCACCCTATCCATTTACCCTTGAATTAACTTTCATTGAATCTCATTATCATCTAAATAACCTTCTTACCCATCTTTAATAACAGGTGATATAATTACAGCTGAAATTAACTAGCACACATAATCTCTTTTAATTATTATCTCTATCTTTCTCTGTCTTAAAATATCCATATATACATTCTTTATATGCCAAATTGCAATAATATCATAGTTTCATACTTAATATATTCTTGAAATAATACTAATCTTCTTCCCAATTCAATGATTATTGAAGTTTGCATATCAATCATACCATTTTACTATTTTGAAATAAAATCCCGTCACTAAATTCATTATCATAACATTCCAGTAAGCATTGAAATGCATATACCATGTCCTTAATAATGCAAGCATGTCATGTATACACAATGCATACTCATATAAATGATCTTGTAAATTCAAAATCAAAAGGTATCATAAACAATATAATAAAATGTACCCATATTTTTATCTGATTTGGCAAAAGCTTATGACTGAGTGATAGCATATGCTCTTTCTTGATTCTGAGGTTGATTATTAGGTTTAGTTTATGTCAAAGTATCAGCTCCCCTTTTCTTACTATCTCTGTCAACCTCTGCCCAAATTAACACTGACTTAAAACTTCTCTTTCTAGTACTACTTTGTTCACTTAGTTGAGATCTTTCAACAATTTTCTTCAATAGACAGTCTCTGAAGAAATACCCAGCTTACTTTGATAATAGCATACATTAAATCTAGGACCCCAACATTTTTCCGAATGGATTCTACCCGAACTATTACACATTGAAGTTGATGTACTGTTCCCAATTTATTAGTGCCTTTTCAACTATTAAGTCTTCTAAATTATTTATCATATGTTTTTCCCATTGATTGATTAATCTGTCTTACTTCATGCCTTTAAAAACTGCTTGTTAGAAATCAGAACCTTTAGAGATTGGACTACCACTGATTTGAGTTGAAATAACAAGTTTTCTAGTAGTTTTTCTTCTTTTAAGCTTCTAGAGCTTCTGCTTCTTTTATAGTTTCTTCTTCACATAATACAATTTTCACTGTATCTCTGTAAGTTGATGATTGGATTTTAATTCTCTCTCTCTGATCTCTAAATTCACTTTCTTTTTCTTTGAGTCTTCTTTGCTTTATCATCACAGTTGTTATCCCTTCATAAACATACTTTGACAATTTCCCAAATTGCACCACATAATCAACCACAAATAAATCATTTGGCCTTAACTCTAAGAATTCAATCTTCTTTCTGTCTACATATGCCTCTGAAATATATCTCTCTGTAAATATTTTCAAAAAGTCTATCCATGTCATAATCATCATTACATTCTCACTTTTTTGTATTGTCTTCTACCAGCTTAGGACATCTAGCTTAAATAGTGTTGCATAACTAATGCTCTTTATATCAGTACAATTAATTAGATCTAGAATTCTTTTTGTATTCTATAACCATTCCTCTGCTATGACAGGATCACTAATACCCATGAAAGCCTTTGCACCTTACTCTATCGCTTTTTCATAGTTCTCATCATTTGATCGAATCTCTGGTAAACAAGATTATGCAACTTGTGGAGGGGTTGTAATGCATGCATAGATAGTAGCCTATGTACGAATTCAAACGACTCTTCCGGGCCAATAGGAGGTGCATACATACAATAGACCCGAAATAATTAATTAATTAAGTAAAGAAGAAATTTCTTTTTAATTAAAGACTGCGCCAGTGGACTGGTGCTCGCCAGTGGCTGGTGATAGCCCCTCCCTGCTCTGTCCTAAAACCTGTTCAAAATGAAACCCATACCCAATGCACATACACACATGCTTTTTGAACCAATATAATTCTCATATATTGCACAAATTACTCATCCAAATAATATACATATGATTGCATACTCAATCATATTCATTAACATCACAATCAATACATATGTACATCACAAATCATTCTCTAATGCACATCACTAAGTGTAATCCCAATACACATTACATATAGTCAAAATATTCATAGAATTATCACAAATTGCATGAAAAACATAACAATGAAGATGGAAACTGATTCACCAAGCACACCTCGGGCCTTCGGAAATCACTAACAATGCAAGCCTCAAGCTCTGACTAACTATTCCTTGAAAAATAGTTGTAAAGAGGTGAGAATCAATAAGCAATTACTAATATAACTATGCATATATCACTTCTCAAGGACTAATTAAGTGATATATTTATATATCAAGTCTTTATCTGTTCAAGATACACATATAATCACGCTTCCAATTCCAACTAACAACAATCACTTATAATTTATATCCGTGACATATACCAATTTCACAAAAACATATATTTCACATATACTCATGGTATATCAAATTTAGCTTACATTTAGGCATATTACTCATACATATCAATTCATATATATATATATATCACAACATATTCCCACCATATACACAATGTATACAAGCTTAACTTATGTATTAAAACATTCTTAATACATATCACAACCATATCAATTAATAATCACATATCATCATGTAACCAAAACTCATTTATTCTCATGAAACCAAGCTCATTCATTCATATCTCAACATCATAATTTGGTATCCGACCGGAACCACCTTACATGCGCATTTCTCACAAGTGCTCATATACTGAGACTATCTGCCCGACTCAGTCCCAGTTCTCACATCCTCATATCCTCACATATAAATTATTGGGTAGCTATACACCCGGTTCAACTTGCCCATCTCATAATTTATCTTTTTCTCATGTGACTACTATTGGAACTATCCGCCTGGCTCAGTTTCAGATTTCATAATCATTAGAGCTATTTGTCCGACTCAGCCCCACAATCACACATTTTCCTCATCAACATGTAATCAATTCTTATTCTCATACACATCACATTTCAATAGCCATATCTCACTTTACATCATATTCAATTACAATTCAACATTTCCACAATCCATGTGTTTATTTCATATCGCCATCATTCAATCAATTCATATATATATGCATAATTCACATTTGAATAATCAAATATCACTTCACACCTCATTCAATCGTTCAATTCAACACAACACAACATTCTCATAATATATATATACATATTATATATATATATATATATATATATATATATATATTATACTCATCACATACTTGTTAAGTCATTCAATCATTCATAGTAATATAGTTCTTATATTCAAGAGATTCAATATATATATAGATTATATTAATAATCACTTACACACAAGTTCTTCAACTCCTTCAAAAGCAAAGCTTCCCTAGTGACTAGTGCCTCCAATCTCATTATCAATGCCTACACACATTTATACATCAATACATGTAGAAACCATGACACTTGTACCAAACTCGCTAGATGCAACTAGGTGCAACAACATGCTCAAGGTTCAATATGTCCAAATAATTCACGCACAAGTCCAAAAATCATGAAAATATTACTGAAGGTAGATCTATGAGTCTACTTCATATTCTAATTAGAATTTCTCAATTTGGTATTGTATGAAATTAATTATGGATTTTTGAGTAAAACCGGCCAAAACAGAGTTGACAGCATGAGCAAAAAAATGTAGAGCTTTGTCAGTCAATATTAACAGTAGAATTAGCTAAATCTCAAAATACCAAAGTTATAGAAGATACTCTGAAGTTTCTAAAGCATCAAATCTTGCTCAAATCAGAGCTCTACAATGCCAGATATGATCAAAACAATAAGACTGATGCAAATGGAAAAATAGAATCCGAATCACAACATTAAAACCTAACTTTAAATAATCACAAATAAATGCAAGACTTACCAAATTGATGCTCCCAATAGCTTATAGATCTTCTATAGCTCCCTAAAATCCTTATTAGATGTGTAGAGAATTATTAAAATCTCCCAAAGCCTCTCAATTTCACTCTTCTTCCACCTCTCTACAAAATTCTCTACACACTACTACACATACACACACATATACTTACATACAACACCCACCAATCATAAATCAACAATTGCCCCCTTAGGTGTCCTCTAATAAAAATGCATAATTATCACTTAATACAATAATACCAATAATCTAGATAAATATCAATAAATATCACCACATTATCTCTACACCCCCTTAATAAACTTGGATTATTACATAATAATCCATAACTTCCAATTGTGACAAATAGGTCCAACCTTACCTTACAATTAGGTTCTTCTCTACCAACATACACATGCCCTACTTAGATGCAATCCATAACTCTACTCCCTATGACATGAAAATAATATGCATGAACAGTGCATCTAAAAATATGGATGTTATAACTCCCCCCTCCTAATAAAAATTTCATCCTCGAAATTTATTACTTACCACTTTTGGGAAAAAGATACAGATACTACAATCTCATTTTCTCCTCCATTTCTCATGTTACTTCTTTTGGAAATTGATGACTCCATTTAACCTTCACTAATGGTATTTCCCGATTCCATAACTGTTTTGTCTTATAACCAATAATCTTTATTGGTTCTTCAATATAACTCGAATCATCGACGATTTCTACGTCTTGATATTTAAGTATGTGTGTAGGGTCATATTGATATTTCTTGAGTATACTCACACGAAAAACATCATGAATCTGGGCCATTTCTGGTGGTAATGCTAACCTATAAGTCAATGAACCAATTTTTTCAAGAATTTCATATGGCCCTATATATTAAGGACTCAACTTGCCCTTTTTACCAAATCTTAATGCTCCTTTCCATGGTGCAAATCGAAGAAATACTTTGTCACCCACTTCATACTCCACTTCCCTCCTATGTTGGTCTGTATAGCTCTTTCTTTTTCTTTTCTTTTTATCTTGTGCTGTTTTGAGTCTACTTCTAATTAGTTTTACTTTATCCATTCTGTCTTATACTATTTCAGGATCTTCTAATACACACATTCCTTATTCATTTCCATAAATAGGATTGTGACACTTTCTCCCATATAAAGCCTTATATGGAGCTATTATGATACTGGAGTGATAACCATTGTTATACGCAAACTCCATCAATGGTAAGTAATCATTCCAGTTTTTTTTAAACTCAAGCACATAAACTCTCATCATGTCCTCTAATGTCTGAATTGTTCCTTCTGATTGTTCATCTGTTTAAGGATGAAAAATAGTGCTGAAATGGAATTTCATACCACAGCCTCATATAAACTCTCCCCAAAGCGATCTATAAACCCTGGATCTCTGTCTGATACAATAGATACTGGAACTCCTTGAGTCACTAATCTCCCCAAAGCGATCTAATAATTTTTGATACATACAAGGAAGCTAATTTATCGAAAGAGTCACTAATAGAGAGGTTTTTCATCCTATTACATCTTTGTAATCTCGAATCAATTCTTTCTGGATAGAAATATACTTCAATCTCTTTATTTTAAAACTGTTGAAAATGATTTTCCATACAACTGATACTTCCAAATCTTTAATACTTGAACAATAATAGCTAACTCTAGTTCAGATATCAGATAATTCACCCCGTGAAATCATAACTGTCCAGATGTATAAGTTATTATTCTCCCATTTAGTATTAATATATAACCCAAATCTTGTCTTGAGGCTTCAATATAAACCATATTGCCATAATTCTCAGTCAATAATGCAATATAAGAGTAGTAATATATACTTCTTCTAACTTCTCAAAACTTTGTTGGAAAGATTTAGTTCATTTTCTTCATAATTATATGACAAGACAAATATTTTCTGCCATTCCAATCTATTATTTGTTAAATTTAATATACTATTGTCCACAAAGCTGTTCATAATATTTTTCATGTTTTTCAATGCTTGATAAATAAATGAAAGTATTATCAATAAAGACAATCACAACTGATTCAAATACTATCGAAGAATTTTATTCATTAATGATATAAACACATATGGTGTAACAATCAATCCAAACAACATAATTAGAAGTCCGCACCATCCATTTCTAGTTTTGAATACTATTTCAAAAATAAAATGTTCAATCACTTGAAGTCGCCAAAATCTCAGTCTCTAGTTTATCTTCAAAAGCACCATAACACCTCTCAATAATTAAGCAACCCTTTCATTTTTCAATCACGGATATCATTCTGTATTGAGATACTGTTCATTTACCTGCATCTTTTCCTCTTATTGGCTGAATTGATGCCCCGTATGATGAATTATTCAGTCCGACAATCTGCCTTTTTCAATTTTTCTAGTTCCATTAACATGTACAAAATAATCACTATTGATGCAGCCTTTGAAATAAATCTATTTCAATTCTGCTCTTCGATACAATAGAAATTCTGGTATTCCTTCTCTTCTCAAACACATTAGGAAATTTTCTGATTATAAGTACATTCATTATCCTTGAACTAATCTTCATCGATTCCTCAATATTGGATAAATAATTTTCACACTCATCTTAAACTATGTGAAAAGCAATCGGGGTTGAAACTAAATAAACATGTACAACTTTTATTTACCCATTATCAACGTATAACCACACACTATCATCTTCTTTGTTAAGCTAAATTAACATACCTCTATAGTAGATGACTCACTCTATCCATTTACCCTTGAATTAACTTTCATTGAATCTCATTATCATCTAAATAACCTTCTTACCCATCTTCAATCACAGGTGATACAACTATAGATGAAATCAACTAGCATGCATAATCTCTCTTTTAATTATTGTCTCTATCTTTCTCTGTCTTAAAATATCCATATATACCTTCTTTATATGCTAAATTGCAATAATATTATAGTTTCATACTTAATATATTTTTGAAATAATACTAATCTTCTTCCCAATTCAATGATTATTGAAGTTTGCATATCAATCATACCATTTTACTATTTTGAAATAAAATCCTGTCACCAAATTCATTGTCAAAACATTCCAGCGGGTATTGAAATGCATATACCATATCCTTAATAATGAAAGCGTGTTATGTATATGCAATACATACTCATATAAATGATCTTATAAATTCAAAATCAAAAGGTATCATAAACAACATAATAAAATGTACCCATATTTTTATTTGATGTGGTAAAAGCTTCTGACTGAGTGATAGTATATGCTCTTTCTTGATTTTGAGGTTGATTATTAGGTTTAGTTTATGTCAAAGTATCGGCTCCCCTTTTCTTACTATCTCTTTTAACTTCTACCCAAATTAAGACTGACTTGAAACTTCTCTTTTTAGTACTACTTTGTTCACTTAGCTGAGATCTTTCAATAATTTTCTTCAATAGATAGTCTCTGAAGAAATACGCAGCTTACTTTGATAATAGCATACATTAAATCTGGGACCCCAACATTTTCCCGAATGGATTATGCCCTAACTGTTACACATTGAAGCTGATGTACTGTTCCCAATTTATTAGTGCTCTTTCTACTATTAAGTCTTCTAAATTCTTTATCACATATTTTTCCCATTGATTGACTAATCTGTCTTACTTCACACCTTTAAAAACTGCTTATTGGAAATCAGAACCTTTAGAGATTGGACTACCACTGATTTGAGTTGAAATAGCAAGTTTGCTAGTAGTTTTGCTTCCTTTAAGCTTGATGAGTGTGAAAAACACATGTTTTAAGCACTCCATTCTATTGCATTTTAGTTTCTTTTAATTGCATTAGTTAGTTACTTTGTAGTTAATTTAGTTAGTTTAATTGTTTTGTCTTAATTAATAGTATTTATTTGTTTTTAGATAATTCTTTTATGTTTTTATGTTTTAGGATCCAATTGGATGAAGATAGGATAAATTCTGGAAGATTGGATAGGCTAAGGACTCAAGATAAAGCCTTATCTACGTTGGGATGCATGAGGACATGTTTAGAGCCAAGTGAAGATTGTAAAATGCCATGTTACAGGTGTCACGGCCGTGCCATATTCGTGCACGGCCGTGCACTGCATGTTTTAAAGGATAATGATGAGTTATGGCTTATTTAAAGAACTCCGAAGGCAGCCACGTAAGCCTATTTGATAACCTACGGAAGAAGGACTTTGAGCTGAAGATTTGAAGGATGAAT
>CATIWO010441877.1:0-17621 GCA_949673435.1 Macaranga tanarius
ATTAATTAAACTCTTTAATTAATAATCAAATTAATATTAATCACCATAAGTACAACCCTTGTGTGTGTGACTTACTAGGTTCAAGTTTAAATGGCAATGAAAAATAATATTAACACTTAATATTAAAGAAACACCTTTCGATCCTAAATATAAAAATCCTAATTAATCACATTTAGTTTCTATAAGTCGTGAATGACCCCTAATATAGATGTCACGACTACCCAATTAGAAATGAATACTTTATATATAGATCTACAAGAACCATAGAACATAATTACTGTGCACTAAATGTCCCTTCATTACAAGATCCTGATATTGACTAGAGTCACAGTTTAGTCAAACTCTAATTGTCTCAATCATATGACCTCATTTTAAGTTTAATTCTCGATAAAATATGACTACTACTAGAAACTCTTTTCGTGTAAGTTGAGTTTGGCCTGACCAGGTACTTATTCATCAAGAATAACTTAGATAGCATAGGATCTGATCCCGGTTCACTTCAGATAATGAATTCCATCTTGGTCGATCACTCATCCCTACATATAACCAACTAGAGCCACCACACGCCATATACCCATACGTGGCTGGCACAAGTATATAAGCGGTAACAAACTCTAACTAACCATATGTGGATGATCGTGTCGCCTCAGGTCAAAGGACCATATGCACTATTATGTTTAAGATTGTGATTGTTGACCAAAGTGAATATCCATGCAATTACAAATCTTACGTCACATGTTCAATCCACCCATCATATGAGTATCCACGTGTCTATTCTGATATCTCATATCAAGCAGCATAAGACTCACTACCTCCCACTATTGATGTCACATACTGATCAAGGAAAATAAATAGAGGTGATAGTCTAGGGATCAATACTACCCTTATATTAATCTAACGACTATGAACATTTATAGCATATATACTAAATGAGTTTGTCACTCATATTATCAACTTTTGATAATAAACTCATTCAATATAATACTAAGAGTAAATATTTAAATAAACTTAACACTTAATTTAAATGAATATTTCATTGCCATAGAGATAAATATACAATATCTATATAAAATAATGGCCCTAGGGCACATCTATACTACCATAAAGGCTAAAGTTTTTAAGCTCATGATCATGACCATCCTCCTCACAATCGTGAGGACTCCTTTGTCTATATAAGGTAAAATAAGCATTTAATGAAGAAGGAGAATAACAGGGTTGCATAGACACATCTCTAACTGCTAGTTTTTGATTCTTTAGCTATAAATACCTCTTGAAAACATATTTAAGAGGTCAAAAAGTTTGTTAAAAGAATATCTTATGCAAGATTTAAAAGCTTTGTAAACTTCATTCATTCAATTCTTCATTGTGTTCTTGATTGTGATAAACTCCTTATGAGAGTTGGTATGTGAAAAGGGGCTCTAGAGTAGGGGTGAATAGAGCCAATAAGTGATTGAGAGAAAAATTAAAAATAAAGGCAAATTAAAAAGTGTTTAAGAGAAGAGTTTAACCAACATACTTAAGATCCACAATAAAAATAGAGATAAACACAAGAACAAAAACACACACAAAAATACAACGATTTATAGAGGTTCAGATTATAACCAATCCTATATCTTCTACCTAACTTATCTCCAAGTTAGGATTTTCAATCACCCACACCAATCTTATTATCAAGATTGTGTACAAGAAAGTGTTTTAAGGATCAACACTAACTTTACAATAACTTATGTTTTTCTTGGCTCAACACAAACCAATTTTCAATGTGTTTTTCTAGGCTCAACACTAACCTTTTTCCAAGTATTTTCAAGGCTCACACTTAAACCTTTCCACAAGAGTTTTTAAGGCTAACTTATAACCTTTACAATCAATATATTTTTACAAAGGCTCAAAACTAACCCAAAGAGAAAGAACCTCACCACCCACTTCTTCAACCCTAAAAAATGAGTAGATAAAAAATATTTTATCTCTAACACTCACCCAACTCTCATAAGAAGGGTAGATACAAAATCAACAAGAGTTTATTTACAAACATTGAATATTCCAATAAAACTATGAAATAAATAAATCTTGGTTTAATTATTTAACATAATCAATTTGCTCCACCAACTCTCTAACTTCTTAAATGAAGTTCTAAACCTTGTATATATAGTTAGGAATGAAAAACTAGCTGTTAGGAAGCATTGAATTTGTCCAAACACTCTTTAAACTTCATTAAATATGATTTTAATTTTTATGCAAGATTTACATTGCTCACGATCGTGACTGAGCCCTCACGATTGTAAGCCTTCAAAATGTGACTGTTGGAATTAAAAATTTAACCGTTGGAGCTATATCAGGATTGTGAGCCTTCCTTCACGATCGTGACCACCTATCTCACGATCGTGAGGATAGGATCATAAGAGTCTCAAGTCCTTTCAACTCAGTATTCTTCATTTCAATTGTGCAAGCTAGCACCCCTCATGATCGTGAGGGTAGTCCACACCTAGTGAACTTGTATATTTTGACTCCAATTGATCCCACATGAGTTATAACCATTTATAATCCAATTAGAGACATCAGTATGGACTTTTGAGGACTTTAATTAAGCTTTAAATCCCCTTCTATTGCTTTCTCTATCAATGGTCTTAATCTATCTTATAATCACCCTTAAACAAACATATTAGTAACTCAAAATTTATTGTTAAAGTAAAAAAAGGTTGATTTGAGATTGAACAACACATTGATCATGCAAAGGGTCAACAATATGTGTTAGTGATAGTATTTTTTTCTACTCTTTTCTTGGGTTAAGAAGTAGATAGTGAGGATTTACCATTGTTGGATTTATGTTTATCCCTTGATAAAAATAATTAGTGATAGTGGTTAGTGTTGAGCTAAAAATAAAAAGTTGTAAAGGTTAACTGTGGGTCTTAAAGCACTTATAATTAATCTTGTTATTAAGATTAAGAGTGGTTTAAAATCCTAACTTAGAGTAAGCTAGGTAGAGGAGTAGGATCGTTGTATCTGAACCTCTATAAATTACTTGTATGCCTTGCTCTCTTCTCTTTAACCTTTTCTTATTTTTGTTTAACATTTTAATCTTCTTTCTAATTTCCTTCCAATTTCTTAATCACCTCTTAAAATTACCAAAATCCCTATTCACCCCTCGATAGGGCTTTTTCACATGATATTAATCAGCTTTTTTATGATTCTTGTGTATATATTTTATAGGAAAATTAGTTGGTAATGTCTGTCCTAATGTATTAGAGATGAAAATAACTATATGTCGTTAATTAGCAATGGAAATATATCTATCAATAATTAGCGACAAATATTTCATCGCTAATTAGTTCTTAAATATTTGGCGCGAAACTCCGGCCTTATTTTTGCAACGGTTTTACTTTATTAGTTACTATAATCGTCACTAAGTATATTTATTTATCTAGTTATTTAAAGTTGTCATTAATCCATTGCTAATTAGCAAAGGATTGTGACCGCCATTAATTTTCATTTTTAAAATCATATTTTTTTTATAGTGCTTGAGAGATCATGACCAATTACATAGTTGTTAATGGAAAGACCTGTTGATATATTATTGGAGTCTTGAGACTATTTATTTTAATATTTTTTATTAAAATCAGACATAAATCATAGATCATATGAATTTACTGAGTAATCTGCAGTATAAAGATTTCAATCATATATAATAGTGGCAAAAGAACTTTTATTTGGGATAATGTTATGATGGTGGGTGAAGTTGATTAACGGGATTATTGCTATTTATAAATTTAAATCTTTTATTGCATGGATGCTTTTCTGTTGAAATCTTTTAAAATTTGAAGAAATAATAATGTCAAAAATATTAAATATATATAGGATAACAATATTTGCAGTCCTAAAAGTAATATAGCTTTTACAATTAAGTTCTACAAGTTTTTTTCGTAACAATCGAGTCCTATTAATAGATAAAAATTTAATCGTTAGTCCTATACCATTAAATCTAACAAAAGATGCATATATGGCATTTGAGTTAGCAATAGGTGGACTGCCACTTTCTACATCATCACACCATGTCATAACTCAACCTACCATATCATTATCTTCTTTATTAACAACCCTAATTTTCTATTTTTTTCTTCTTATTTTTATCTACACCTCTTCTTTACTAACACTACCACCTCTCCTTCCTCAATAACTAAAATTTTTTGAAAATCCAAATTAAGAAAAAAAAGAGATAATATTGTTTCTCTAAAGCCTTAATTCTCAACAACAAATACATTTATTGATAATAGTGCCTTAACTCTTCTCTGTGACTGCTCTTCGGAATCTTATTCATTCTCTAGAAACTACTAACAATAGTTGTTGTTGCCGACATTTTGACTTTAAAGGGAAGACTGTTAGTCGTGGTTGAGGATGTGACAGTACTGAGGTTGAGAGAAGGGAAAGCAGCAGAGAAGGAGAGATTGAGCGGTTTTTTTAGCTTTGGTGGTAGTTTTGCTGAGACAAGTTGATGATAGGATGCTGGTTTGGAGACATATTGATGGTAGAATTTTTGTTTGGAGACACTTTAATGTTAATCCATCCAAAGAACAAGCTTGGAGATGTCTTGAGCGACATAAAGAATATGGTAAGATGACAGGTGTTGTTTTGGTTGGCGATTATATTATTAAATCAATAAACTATTTCAATCATTTAAATTAGTAAAGTTCTTGTAGCTTTTACCTTCCACTCTTACATTTTATAGCTTATATAACATAAAATATATTCTAAATTAGAAAGGAAAATCTCACTAGTAGAGCATTTTTTTTCACAACTTGAAGCAAGAATAGAAAATAGAGATTTTGAGGGATTTCAATTTTTGAAGGAAGCTGCAAATTTTCTTTTGCCAATGATAAAAAAAAAGATATAAACGTGGAAGATCATCAAGGACAATCTGAGGAGGTATCAATAAGTGGAAGCATATAGGGATTCTTGTTTGATTTTTTTTTTGAATTTGAGTTTTGGAATAATTTTGAAAAAATTAGTCCATCTGTTGTTGAATCAGATGCCACATATGCATTTTCCGTTAGGTTTAATAGAATATGACTAATGGTTAAATTTTTGTCTACTAATAGGACTTGATTGTTACGAATTAAACTTGAAGAAATTAATTGTAAAAACTATATTACTTTTAAGACTACAAATATTGTTATATATATATATATATATATATATATATATATATATATATATTAAGTTCATTATTTTTCAGAAAAAGGTAATCAATTAAATTTTGAAGATGTAATTAAAAATAAATACAAATGTATTAGAATTTAATTGGCTAATGGGAACAATAATCCTTCCTTGCCTCTTAATTCTGCCTGTGCGCATGTACGCGCGCTTGTATAGATTTCTATAAGACCATTAATATACTAATAAATATGACATATGACATTTTATTCTTTTTATTTTAATAAGATAAAAAGATTTTGTTCTTTTTAAAAGTTTTTAATTATTTTTTTGAATTTAAAATCACAGCTTTTACTAAATTTTCAACAATTATGCATATATATCTCCATCAACATTTCAAGATTTTAACAAAATCAAATTATAATTTTAATAAATTCATTAATTTTCATCAATTTTATTTTATATTTTTCATGCTTGCTTTCATTAACTTTATTTTTTTAAAAAAAGTGATTCATTTTATATATTACTTTTATTTTAGACAAATATAATTTTAAATAAGTAAAAGAATGAATATAAATTAAATTTATCAAAATTACAACTTGATTTTTTTAGTTAATATATTAATGGAAATATGTGTACATGTCTTAAAATTAGTTTGTGTTGAAATTTTAAATTGAAAATAATTAAGAAAATTGAAGGACTAACCCCTTGTTTGGTTGAATTCCATTAAGAAATTATTTCATTTCCAAATAAATTTTAAATATAATTCATTTGCAAATGAATTTCAAATTCATTTAAACCAAACACAATTTATCAATTAGAATTGATTTAGGGTTAATCAATTCCACAAAATTAAAAAGTTGAAATTGAAAATAAATTTTACAAACTTTTCATTTAAAACAAATACAATTACTTGAATTTACAAATAAATTCCATAAAATTTTATAGAATTCATTTGAACAAAAAAAACCCTGAGTTATTTTATTTTATTAGAACTTAGAGATTAAAATGTTCTATTTTTATAAAACAGAGGGAGTTAAATATGTTTTAATATAAAAAAAAATACTAACATAAAAGTTAATTGAGGGGTTTAAGTATTGATGGAATCAAAACTTAAGGATAGGAAAATTCAAATTTTAAATTAGAGGGAGGAGAATGTGAATTAGATCAAACCTTATGGAGGAAAATGTTATTTGTTCAACTATTAATTAGAAAAGGATGTTCACTTATTTAATTATTCAAATAATTTTTGTAAAATATCTAAATTTAAAGAAATATTTTTTTCAAATTTTTTTTTATCTAATTCAAATACAATTGAATTTAATAATTATTTAAAATTAAACACAAATTACAATATTGACAAAACTAACTGAGTTTATTCAAATATAGAAAAGTTATTTATTCATTCATGATATATTAATTAGAATTATAATATATTTTAAAATAATTAATTAATTTTATTTGTCATTGTTATTTTTTTAGAATATTTGTTATTATTAATAGAACTAATAATTTAAAAAATATAATATTTTAATTTTAAATTCTTTGATATTATTTTAATGAATTATATAATTATTATTAAAATTAAATAATAAAATAATTCATAAATAAAAAATAAAAAATATTATTTATTTATATATCAAAAATATTTTTTTTGTAGTTTTAGGAGTGGAATGTAAAAAAAAAAATTAGTTTTAAGGGTTGACTAACGGAAAATTGTTCTGACTAATGAATAGAACTAATAGAGAATACTCTTTTTAAAACTTATAGAACTTAATTGTAAACAATATTTCTTGTAGTACTTATTATAAAATCAATATAACTTTTAGAATTAAAAATATTGTTATCCCGTAATTTTATTTTCACAACTTATTTTCTTTTGGGAATAGAAGAAAAGTTGAAGTAAAAAGAATATAACTCCATATATATTTTTATCCAATAGGATTTATTGAATTCTTACTAATTCAATTCGACTCAGGTAGGATTATAAGAGTATTAAAAATCTCTAAGACAATTAATTTAACACGACTATATGTATCATAGCTTGAACTTGAGAGATTGCTTAAATGAGAACGACTCTATAAGTATTGTTGGTTCTTCTTTATTTTTCTCTTCTAAACATTATGCAAAGTTTACAATTCCCACTTATTAGATTTTCCTTGATGTCAAGGAGGAACACACATAAAGGCTTTGATATTAATAGGCTTAACCTTTTCAGCAACTTTTATGATACCAAAGAACATGAGACGATAAAGAACCACCATACATAACAAGATAACAAGATCAATCCATTTAGAGTAACCCATTTCAACTTGCCAAATGCTTGTCAAAATTTCTTCACCAGTAATGGTAGCTGGCCCTCCTGCTTGATTATTTGGAAACACCAATCCTTCGAATTCATTTTTGTAGAATCCTTGATTTGCATACTTATGGAATGAAATATAGTACATAGGGTACCTCCAAAATGGCTTCGGAAGATCATCCGGTAATCGGAAAAATCCTCCATTTAACATCATCACTCCTTGAATTCCAGCGCCTGTGATAATACCCATCAAGAAATCAGGTACAAGACTCGCAACGATCATCATTAGGCTTTCCACGAGCATCATTGTCACAAAGAGTAAGAGAGCAAAATAGATGAAGTGTTCAAAGCTCTTTTGAAGGCCAACAAGATAATAAGCTATTGCTCCAGGGACTAATGAGATTATTAGCAGGTACGGAATTGAAGAAAATGTGTTTCCAATGACAAATGCACCAACACCATAGTGCCCATTTAACCTTTCTCGTTCGAATATCTGATTTCAGTGAACAAAACATAGGTTAAAATAGCATTAATATATGATTATTGCAGTCAATAATTAGTCTAGGCGGAGGCCCTAAAATCTTGAGATCTCAAGTTTCATCCGTGGAAACACCATATATAGATTTACTTATTGGCTGATCCCACAGGTGGAACCCATAAATAGGAATTTAACAGTAGTGGTCCCTACAAGGACAAGCTAACAATGTAATACTGTCCAAAAGAAAAATATATGATTATTGCGAGATTAGTTGCAAGTTAAAATCAACCTTCATATCTTCAACGAAAGAAGGGAATCCTCCAATTGCCATGAAAGTCAAGAATGCAGCCACGAACATAAGCATCGAGCCCCTAGCCTGAAAAATTACAAGTGTTTGATAGTTTTGGAGATATGTAATATATATATATATATATATATATGTATGTATGTATGTATGTACCTGAATTGAGCCAAAAGTGAAACCAATGTCATGAAAAATAGTTCCTACACATAAGCACAATGCAATGTAGATTGCAAGGCGAAGCCAGTAATAGCCTAAGTCACGATACATGTTCACAAAGGATCTCATAGTAAGAACAAAGCTCTGGGTTGTGAAGTTTGCTTGGCTTCCTGTCTTCTCCAAAATTCCTTCTTTCTTCAAATTCAAGAGAAAATATTTAATGCTAATCAACGAGTAAGATTTACGTCCATATATCACAAATATGTGAATTGAAACGTAAATCAGTGGATACGTGACAATTATCTAACAATGGAGTCTATAACCCGAACATATCTTTCAATAAGTAACACAACTAGAAACAATATTAGACAAAAATGATTAATAGTCATGAGAAATAATTTACTTTTTAGTAATAAAAGGAGAACGAGATTGGTTGAAATAGAGACAATTGTTACATTTTTATGACACTCAAAAATATGTATCAGACATCCAACAATTCGGTATAATATTATGGTGCAAGCAAGAAATTTCAAATAAGGAAAGTATCAGTTGTGCATGTACCTTTTCATATATGTTTGCTACTTGCTTTTGAACATCCTGGCAAATCTCTGATGATTGGTATGACTTAACAAGAATATTGATAGCTTCTTCTGTTTTTATGGAGCCGCCAAGCCCTTGTTCAATGTCGTTGTCCTGAAGTGTGTGTGACACAGTAATTTATCAATTAAAATTAAATTAATCAAAATTATAATTATAATTTGATTTAAATTGCATTATTTCTTATTTTGATTAGGCTAACATTTTTTTTATAACATAAACTAACTAAATAGTATATTCAATGTTAATTAAAATTAAATTAAATTTTCTATTTTAATAAGATGAACTTGTATTTAGAATAATATAAATTAAATAAATAGCATGGTTTAAAATTTTTTATTGAAGTTTAATAATTTAAAGTTAAAATAGAAAATTTTGAGAAATACTAAAATAACAATTATTAAAAATTTAATGTATAATTATTCAAAAAAGAGAAAATTAATGTTGAAAATATTAAAAATTAATTTATATGGAAATTTTTTATTAAAGTTTAAGAAAGGATAACTAGAATTAGTTTATTCAATTTTTATTTCCTAATAATTGATTACAATTTTAATTTTAAAAAAACATAGAATTTTTCTTTGAAAAATGAATAATCTAATTAATTTGTGTTTAAGATTATTTCTACATATGTTTTAACTATTCAAAATTGATGTATAATTACTAAAAAATAAAAAAAATTAATGTTATATATGCTGTAAAAATTAATTTGTAATGATAAATTTTAATAAAATTTAATAAAAATAATGAAAAATAAGTAATTTTTGAATACTTATAAAAATAGTAATGATTATTTTTTTTTTAATTTTATGCATTTTTAATTTCAAATAAGATAAATATAAAAAGGAAATATAGTTTTTTCGATGACAAATTCAAAGAAATGAAAATGAGAAAGAAATTTTTTATCGTTTGTTATTTGCTAATACCAAATTCAAAAGAATGATAGATTTATCAAATATAACTTTATAAAAGAATGCTTAAGTATTTGCTATAGATATATTCTCACAATGATAAATGCTTATCGCCTTAACAAGAGGTGTTTCGCACTTTAAAACAAAAATTTTAGTTAAGATATATATATATATATATATTAGGGGATACTATTAAAAAATCATCATGGCAACAATATTTTTATTTTAAAATATTACTGGAATAATTTACATAATTTTTTTATTTAAAATATATTTTATTATGAACTTAAAAAGTCAAATAATTATTATTTCTAAAAAAATAAAATGCATTTATGATAAATGTAAAAATTAATCTAATTACTATCAAAATTTTAAAAAATATATATTTTCGTTTTCAATATATATATATATATATATATATATATATATATATATATTCAATAATTATTAATTACAAAAGAATTTTGAATTTTTTTTATAATAATAAGTTTAATAATGAAATTACACGTGGCATATACTAGTAGCATATAAATAACCAAAGTTTTAAAGAAGGCAATTTCCTAGTTATATGTAGGTATGCAGCATGATGAAAAGAAAAATTATTTACCACATCAAAGTCCTTATTTATGGTCCTGAGATAGTGATCAGATGGGTTCCTCAGAGTTGGGCAAGGAAAACCCTGTGATGAGAAAATCTGCAACACCACAAAAATGAAAATAAAAAGAAAATGTAATTCGTTGGTACCAATGGAAACGTGGTTTGTGATGCAGCCGTATTCTTTTAAAATATTAAAAAATAAAAATATGGAAAAAATCCAAACCTTTACATTTATTATTGTGGTAGTAATAATATTTTAAGATAAGGTTGGAATTAAATTGTAAAAAGCTGTAAACGTTTGGATTTTTTTTACAAATAAGCCTATATTTAAAATATATATATATATATATATATATATATATATTATTTTTAGATATGGTATTAAAAAATATTTTTTTGTTACTATTAATTTATCAATTAATAGTATAATTATAAATTAATTTATTTAATTAACAAAATATAAAATATTTTTAATTTATTCGCTTTTTTATTTAAAAAATTTAAAATATATATTTTTATGTTTGAAAAGTGTTTTCTAACAAGAAATTTTCTGAAGTTTTGGAAATATAAAAATGCCTACTAGTTGGAGTTTGGCCATTATTGTTGTTATATACAGCATATTATTATTAACACACCTGTTCTGCCATTGAAACAGGACCGAAGTACACAGTCCTGCCAGAAGAGAGAAGGCAAAGATTCTGAAACAGCTCAAAAACCTCACTGCTAGGCTGATGAATGGATGCAATAACAGTCCTTCCGTCTTGCTTAGCCAAGCTAACAATTCTGTTCATTACATGATAAGATGCTGCACTATCTAGTCCACTAGTTGGCTCGTCAAGAAACAGAAGCTTAGGTCGAGTCAAGATTTCAATGCAAATGCTAACTCTTCTCTTTTGTCCACCACTCAGACCTTTTGTACTCCATCCTCCGATTCTAGTATTAACAGAATCTTGCAGACCCATCTCCCTAATAGTCTTCTCTGCTCTTTCCTTCTTTTCTGATCTTGACATGGAGTCTGCAAGTTGCAGCTGTGCTGAGTAATACACAGCTTCTGCTACTGTTAATGTCGTCATGAGCGTGTCATCTTGAGTCACGTAGGCCTAGAAATTGATATGATCATTAACTAAAAGAAACAAACCTACCATTTATTGCTAGCTTAATCAACATCTCTTCATCAGCTAGCTTAAATTCTCAACTCTTAATTTTTTTGGTGTCTCATCCCATTAGAACTCTTAACTTTTTTTTTTTTTTTTTTTTTTTTTTTTTTTTTTTTGTAATTTATTTATTGGGATAACTACTTTGACACACAAATTGAATTTCAAGCCCAAAAAAAGTATATAACAAACCTCAATTAATGGTTGTATCAAAAAAAAAAAAAAATCTATCTGAAAGATATACCAATATAAATAATATTAGTGGTTAGTTAATAAAACATCCTAATAAATTATATATTTATTTTAATTTTGATATGGCATTTATTTGATACCCAATATGGTTACTAAAATTTCAATTTTACTATATATTACAATTTTATGATTCATAATATTGTTAATGTAATATTATGTGATCATTAATTTTTTTATGATCTTTTGCATTTTATTTAATTTTATTTTTATTCTTATATTATATTATTTTAATTATATTTTCTTTTTCCTTTGTCCATTTTATAACCTTTTTTGACTTTTTTTTTTATTATTTTCATATGCTTCTGAATAATTTTTCTTTTCTATTGATTATAAATTCACATAAACAACCTACCATGCAAACAAATTTAAAATAGAATGAAATAGATACTGAATTTTAAAAAAAACGAGTCAGATTAATTGTTTGTTAGATATTATTTTTATTTTATCATTCTTAAAATTTTTATAATTAAAAATAATCTTATAATTTTTTTACAACATCATCTGAAGACATTTATTAGTGTGATGCATGTATTAATTTATATATTAAGTTTGACAAAAACAAACTTTAATTGGTTAATTTACCGATGTTCCGAATGCAAGTGTTTCCTTGCGACCATTGATCAGAATTTCCCCCGTTTGCTGTGTGTTCGAGCTTAACCTCCCTGCATTAATTATTTAATTAATTAAATATAAACAACCATAATGCTAATCAAGATTATGATTTTGGTGCCCTTCATTAATTTGCATGCACTAGTACACAACCAAGAACAGAGTTAATTGTGGTCAGTAGTTTTCCATGATATTATTATCGAGACACATGCATGCATATTCCAGGCAGTAATTATTTCTTTTTCATAGAACTAGATATTTTTATATAAAATTCTAACGCTAATGAGTTTTTTTTTTAAAAAAAATTTATGAAAATTCTAAACTTTAACAAAAATATTTTAATGTGATTAATTATTTTATATAGTTTAATGTGCAATTTAATTTAATTAATAAAAAATACACATATGACATTTGAAATAGTTTTTCTAAAATGGAAAAATATAGTTTTTTTTTATTAATTTTAATAAAGTACAAAATTATAGTAAACTTGTAAATAATTTATTATATTAGAATAATTTAATAAATTTGAAAAATAAAATTTAAAAAAATATTGTAATCTTTATAAAAAATTCTTACATGCACTCATACTATAATACCATATTATTGGATTTATAATCACAACATAAATAATTTATACTTGATACATAAATTTAAGAAAAAAGTACAAAAAATTACTTGATAGTTTCAACCCACATTATTTCTTGATATGTGATTTTAACCATAATAAATTGGTACCCTATACTTTAAACCGTTAGCAAATAGAATCAAATCATCTAATGCTGTTAAAAGTGATGACATGACAAAGGATATTTTAGTCATATCACTTTTTTTGAAAAAAAAAATCTTGACTTGTGGTTTATTTTTTATAATAAATAAGTACCATATTTTATAATATAAAAAAACAAATTATTTTATTTATTTATAATAATAAATATGAAAAATTATAAATGATTTCTTAATGGTTTAATAAATTTTTATATAATTTTATAAGAATATATTTTTTTATTATATATATATATATATGTGTATGTATAATCAATTTAAAAATTTATGTCATTACAATAGTAATAACTTTATAATAACTAATAAATAATATTCAATTTGTTAGAATTTTATGTATTTTTAATTTAATTAATTTAAAACTTACATCATTAATAAATTATTGATAATTTTGCAATAGTTAAAATTAAATACCAATCAAGACATTCAAACTGAAAAAATGGAACAAATGTCATTTTCTCATATTATAGTAGCTGAACTTAAAAAAATATTGGATCTAATTGAAGGGAAATTATCGAAGATTATCAATTCAGTTTTTTTTTTTCTAATTATATTGTTTATGAATGTTTGGTATATTTTACTCAATTAAAAAATATTTTAATTAATATTTTATTTTAAAAATTTGTATAGATCTTAAATTTAAATACTCATGATCAATGGTCATCTAAATCAGTGAAAATTTATTGTATAATTCATGATTCACTGAATTTTTATCGGATCCATGATTTAACTATTAAATATTTTCTGATGATTTGTTATCGATAAATTAAATAGTTAGAATTAGTAAGTACCAATAAAATTGAAGCAAAAAGGGCAATCATATATATATATATATATATATATATAGAGAGAGAGAGAGAGAGCTTTTTCAAACTACATCAATTATTGTAAACATATTAATATTTTATTAATAAAATAAATTTTAAATTAATTAAATTAAAAATACATAAAATTCTAAAAGTTAAATATTATTTATTATTTATTATAAAATTATTAATACTGCATTAATTAACAACATAAATTTTTAAATTGAGAATATATATATATATATATATATATATATATATATATATATATATATATTCTTATAAAATTATATAAAATTTAAAAAATTGATTGAACCACTAGGAAATCATTTATAAAAAAAATTCATATTTGTTATTACAAATAAATAAATAAATATATTTTTTTTATATTGTAAAATGGGATATTAATATAAAACCATAGAGATATTTTTTCATTTCTCAAAAAAAAAGTGATAAGACTATAATACGCTTTACCACGTCATCATTTTTAACGGTGTTAGACAATTTAGCTTTATTTACTAACGGTTTAAAGCATAGGATACCAATTTATTAGGATTAAAACCATAAGTGTTTAGAATTGAAACCACAAGCTTTTTTTTATTTTTCCCTAATTTAAATCATTTGGGATATTGCATCATAGGCAACACTTTTCTATTTTTGATACCAATATTGGGCATCTCTGTTTTGGTACCAAGACAATTAATTGCAGAGCTCAGAATATGGAGATATAGATAAATAAATAAGGAAAACACACAACTAGCTAACTAACCCGCCAGTGCATCTAGAAGAGATGACTTGCCACAACCGGAAGGACCCATGATAGCAAGCACCATCCCTGGCTCAGCATATCCAGTAAGCCCTTGCAAAATCGGCCTGCGCCCATTTTTGCCATCGGCCACTGTAACCCACAAATCTTTCCATGTCAAGAAAATCTTACCACTACTACTATTGCTGTTACTCCCTTTTGCTGTCAAGCCTTCTTCTTCATCATCTTTGCATGAAAACTGCTTCTGGCTTATTTCCCCAGCTTTAACTGCTGGTTCCATCTCAATATTAGGTAGAGATGGTGGATGATGGTCACAGCTGCTAGCAGAAGCTGAGCTAAATGGGAATAATATTTTGTTTTGGCTGAAGGACTTGGAGCACAACTGCTTGTTTTCCTCATCATCAGAAGCTATGCTTTGGCATTCATGATCATCATCGTCTCTTGATCCTGTTTCAGGCTCCTTTTGACGAAGTAATCTACTTGCGCTAGGATTTGGTGACCATCTAGGCACATTCACAGTAGAATCCATGCTAAGTATTCAAAAGAAAAGTGTGTGAACGTTCGCGATTGAGGGAGAGATAGAGATCTTGGGTTTTTCTGTAGAAGCGCTGATATTTGTCATGAAATATGATTGCTACCCCTCCTATTTATCTGGCAAAAGACATGGACATCAATTTTGGAAAATACGATTAGATTCTCCACCTCTTACTTTCTCTCTTATAGTCAGGAATTAAACCACTTCTGTGTTAGGCTATAATTTCTCTTCAATTAGTTCACACCACATGCCAACTCCTTTTCACCTAAGCATTTTATTATTAGACTAATTTTATAAAATAATTTTAATTTTCATTTTAAATGATTACTAATTATTAAAAAATATAATTTTTAAAAGGGATAAATACATAAATGGTGTTTGAACTTTTTCACTTTTGCTATTTTGGTATTTGAACAAATTGTTTTTACGATTAGGTGTCTAAACCTGTTAAAAATTTATAAAATGGTGTCTCTAACAGGTTTTATAGGTTAAAATGGCTATGTGTCCTATTTTAAACAGTAAATTAACTTAAATACCATTTTTTATATTAAGCTTTATTTTTTTTATTCTAATAATTTTTTAGAAAATTATCAGAAATAAAAAATAATTTTTTATTTATTAAACAAAATTAGAAAAATTAAATATTATTTTTTATTTTTAGTTTACTAATTATAGTGGCTGAATTTGAATTTTTTTTTTCATGATTTTAGTCAAACTAAATTTTTATTCACTAAAAATTATTTTTTTATTTTTAATTATAATAAATAAAATTTTATTTATTTTCATTTTAGTTAAATTATATTTTTCTTTTTACTCTTTTAAGCTTAATATTTTTATTTTTATTTTTATGATAATATTTCAATTTTATTTTTTATTTTATTTTAATAATATTCAGTACTTTTTTCAAATTTAATATATGAGTGAAAAAAATTAAATTGAAAAAATAAGAAATTGAAATCTAATATAAAAAAGAGCATTTAAAATTAAATATACTGAATATTAGATTATAGTGGTTAAAGCATAATAAATTGACTTAAATGCTCTTTTTATATTAGATTTTAATTTATTTTTTTAATTTATTTTTTTACTCATATATATTACATTTGAAAAAATATACTGAATATTATTAAAATAAAGTAAAATCAAAAATAAAATCAAAATATTATTATAGAAAATAAAATAAAATATTAATTTTAATTTTAAAAGAGTGAAAAGAAAAATACAATTTAACTGAAATAAAATATAAATTAAATTTTTTTTATTATAATTAAAATAAAATAATTTTTTTAGTGAATAAAAATTAAAAATGATTAAAATCATGAATAAAAAATTAAATTTAACCACTATAATTAATAAAATAAAAATAAAATTTAATTTTTCTAGTTTAGTTTGATAAATAAAAATTACTAGAATAAAAAACAAAATAAAGTTTAATATAAAAGAAAGATATTTAAGTCAATTTATTACTTAAAATAGGATACATAGGCACTTTAACCTGTAAAACCTGCTAGAGATACTATTTTAAAAAATTTTAGCAGGTTCAGACACCTAATTGTAAAAAAAATTTGTTCAAACACCAAAATAGAAAAAATAAAAAAGTTTAGACACCATATATGCATTTATCCCTTTTTAAAATGTTGATAGTAATTAAGTATATAAATATTTAATTCGTAATTAATTTTGTATATTTATTATAAACGTATATCAATTTTTAAAAAATAATTGTTATTTTAATTTTTATGTTTAGCATAAAATATAGGAAAAAGATGCATTTTTGCTGTTAAATGTTTATAGCCAGGAGCATATTTGCCCTTACAGAAATTTTTCATTCATTTAAGCACAAAAATTTTACAAATAAATTTTTTAACTTTAATAGATGTTTGACTAGCGTTTACTTTTTCGGAAATAATATATATCGCACCGCGTGACAACTACATTGTCATCGCATGTCACATTAACACTCTGTTTAGATGGGGTGAGTTCATGGTTAATTAAGGAAAGGTAAAGAAGGGAAGGTAAGGGAGGGGAATGTGTATTATTTAACTATTGTTTGGGAAGAAGTGAGGTGAGGTAAGAGTTATATGAATGGATTATATATTTAAAATACATAAATACCCTCAGTTATGTTAAATAATATTTATTTTATTTAACTTAAATAATAATAATAATAATAATAATAATAATAATAATAATAATAATAATAATAATAATATTTAATTTTTTCAGTAA
>CATIWO010442247.1:0-10403 GCA_949673435.1 Macaranga tanarius
AGGTATAATTTGTGTTATTAAGGAGATTTGGATAGATTTTTGTTATTAGAAAAACTTTTCTTCTATTGTATGATAATTTAGCTATTAAAAGTTCAAATATGCCTACAATTCTTGAATAAAGAATTAGGCCTGAAAAAAAAAATATAATAAGCTCAAAAATAAAAGGGATTAGAGGAGCAAAAAGCTTTCAAAGCCAAAAATAAAAAGCTTCATTCTACTCCAATGCTCAAAATTGAGTAAAAATAATTTAAAGGTACCTAATGGCGGTATTCATACTTAGTAATACGTGAACGGTAGGGAATACCAAAGTTAGGAAGGATTCTAATCCCATAAAAAAAATAAAAAAAATAGTTGTTTATCATACTTAGTTTAAAGGTTGACTAATAATAAAAATTTATTTGACTTTCCTTGATTTATAAGTTTTAGTTACAAATTCTTTTGAATAGTTCATTCGAAAGGTATGCTTCACTTGGTAATATTTATAGTCTTGTTCTTGAATTATTAATTTGGTTTTACTGAATAGTACTTGTATTAATTTTATGCTCTATTGATTGAATTATTTCAAATTCTTTTTAATATATTTATTTTGTAATTATGATGAGGTTCTTGCTTGAGGACAAGTAAAAGTTCAAGTGTGGGGAATTTGATAATTACATTTATTTAGTAAAAATTAGGTTCATTTTCAGTATGATTAGTTTAGTTTTTAGTTCATTTTTAGTTAAATAATTGCTTATTTTTAATAATAATTAATAGAGTTGAATAATAGGAAATATTAGGATATAGGTTAATTAGATGAATATTTAGGCATAATTAATATAAATTAGGATTTTATATTTTCTAATTGGTTTTATTTTATTTGTAGGTATTAGGGAAGACACGCCCATGAAAATTTCCTTGCACGTGTGTGTTATAAAGGACAAAGTTAAAGTTGTCAAAGGAGGAAGCTACACACGCCCATGCAAGTGAAGTGCACACCTATGCAATCAATCTACACGCCCATGTTGGAGTTGCATAGCCATGTCAGTAAAATGGCATAGCCATGTCAGTAAAATGGCATAGCCATGTCAGTAAAATGGCATGGCCATGTCATTAAAGACAAAACCAAAGATATGCACGACCATGCAACAAATTGACACGCCAATGCCAATTCATATGCACGACCATGTTGCTAATTATGCACGACCATGCATATCAAAGCAAAAGAGGAAGATTTTGAGGAGTTTTTCAACCTTAGTGTTTTAAAGATTTTACATAAATAGATAGCAAAGGCTGAGAAAAAAAAAGAATAATTTGAAGTTGTTGCGGAGTCGACAAGAATTGGAGGAGCAGACTGAAGAAAATCAAGGAGCTAATTATCAAGGATTAGGGGGTTTCATTATTTTCTAATCTTTGTATCATTATTGATGATTTCTTCAGTCGTTTTTTATTTTCTTATGTTTTTCATCATCATGATAACTTAGTTTTATTTTGTGCTAGAGTTATCTTAGTAACCTATAGATGTATTGAATTTATATTTCTTTTTAATTATAATCTCAGTTCATGATTATGTCTATGGTCTTTATTCTTTTGCTCAATTATTGATTTAATTAATTAGTTAGGTATATTGAGATCGAGAGAAGATTTATACCTAAGGTTTTTAAGGTGAATTTGAATCATTGCATACCAAATATTCTGAACCGATAGGAGATTAATATTTGGAGAACTAGAATAAAGTCTATTAGTATTAATTTGAGTAGAGATACCGATTAATTATTAATATTACATGATTACCTTAGGTGCTTAAATTTATTAAGGATTTATTAATTAGGGATTAGAGAGGCGAGAGTTCATAAATTCTTATTTATAATTGAATTAATAAATTAACCTTATACTTGCTCGAGAGAGACTTATAAGAATCTTAGTGGTAGCATCTTGAACATAATTCATGAATTAGGTTATAATAATTTAATTTTAATTCAATATAGATATAGGTGAAAAGAGAAACTCTAGTACATTGCATACATATTTGTTTATTTAAAATTCGATAATTAAAATAGTTTTAATTTTAAGTTTCTTTATTGTCTTACTACTATAAACAATTGATTCATTTAGACAAACAAGCTAATCAAGTGAATTAATACTTAATCTCTTCTCTGTGGAATGATACTTGGACTTATAATCCTATATTATAACTTGACCTGTATACTTGCGGATTTCTTAATCAAGTATTGCATTTTTAGTTTACTATGCTAGGTTGCATTATTTCAAATAATATTTTTGATCTTATTTTTATAATCCTTTTTAATTTTAAATGATTTTATTCTAATTTAATTCATTAATATATTAAGTCTTAGAAACATCTAAAAATTGATTGATTATTTACTTCTCTTGTCGTATTTGCTAAGAATTTGGATAAGGTAGTGTAGGTTTGATGGTGACTTTTGCCTTTTGTTATTGCTTTTAAAATCTTTAATCACTTTAATTAATTAATTTGGATTAATGAATTGAGCTTAAAGTTTTAGGGAAATGACATATGCTTAAAAGAGGAAACTATAGCCATAATACACACGTGTAATTGATCAATAAAGGATGAAAAAAAAAGAAAATAAAAAAGCGCGAGATGGAGCGTAAAATGCACTCGCCTTAAAAAAATAAAAAAAATTGTGAGATGGAGTGTAAAATGCACTCGTTTAAAAAAAATAAAAAGTGTATATACCTTATTCCTCTAGCCTAATACGACTATGAATAGTGCTAGTAGCCACTTGATGATGTTATGAATTTTGAGTAAGTCGTGTGTATTTCTGTTTGCTCCTCATTTCCATTTATTCGGAAAGAATTTCTAATAATATCTCAAGTAAGATTTTATTATTGAAAAATACATTGAGATTGATTATAAGTGTGCATGTGCTTTTATTTTGTCCTCTATGATTTAGTAGTTTTCCTTAGACTTGAGTTTGAATAATAAATTAGAATTGAGTTTGACTTACATTGATTTCATTTGTAACAATATTTGGTGGGGGTTACTTTATTTTATACATCATTATTGTCCATATTCTAGATTTTTTAGGGTTTATGGAGTTGATTATCAATCTCTTTTTCTTTGTTTATTTGATTTAATGTGGTAATGACCCTTATTAGTGCTTAATCATTTTGAATTAAAAGGAGTAATCTATTGATCTTTTGTTTAACCTTCATCTTTAATCTTTGAGTTTTGCTTGAGGGTAAGCAAAGTCTAAGTGTGGGGGATTTTGATACATTGCAATTAGCATAGTAGTTTTAGGATGTTTCATGCATATTTAAGTTGCATTTAGTTCACATTTTAGTTTAGTTTTCATGCAATTTATTCATAATCATAAATGCTTTTGATCTTCATTGTTCTTGGTGAATTTATATGAATTTCAATGACTTATAGATGTTTTTGAAGTTTTTTTGTAGCTTATGGAAGTTATATGCACATATTGAAGTGACTCAAATCAAAGGAATGAAGGAAGCAAGCTTTGGAGTGTTTATAGACTATCACCACTCGGCACCAATTTTATTACTCAGCATAGAAGCATTCTGTCATGACTTAACATGCCTTCTCTACCCATTCACGAGTCGTGACAGCAAGTAACCTTCCTGAGTCAGCACCAACCTTCACGAGTCGGCACAGTGTGAAGAGTCACGACCCTTCCGACCATGTTGTACTCTTTTAGCCATAACTTCCTTTACAAAACTTGGATTTAAGTAATTCAAGTGGCCGTGGAAAGCTATTTCAGAGGGTTATAACTTCCATAAAGACATATAGACCTAATTCATTCATCTAGATTGCCGAAAATGCTTTTGAAGTGACTACCAATGTTAAAGCAATGTGATCCTTCACCAAGAATTGTATCTTTTTGTTTGTCATAACTTGTACCCTTTGGTTATCAACTTCAGAACATATAAGTACTTTATTTTGTCTCTACAAGAGAATATATTAGATAGATATAATTACAAACTAGAGAGAGATAGATATTATAAAAGTTGTTGATATTTAAGGAAGATTAAGAGAGCATTTGTTTTGTAGATATTTTCATTCATCAAGTCATTATCAAAAGAGTTTATTGGAGACTCTAAATTCGTTTCTAAGTGTTCTTTCTTTTTATAGTTTCTTTGGTGATTGAATATTATTTGCATATGTTTATATTGTTATTAATTATGTATCTAGGCTAATTGCTTAGTAGGTTGGAATTGCAATAGATGATAGTTTCAATGAATTATATTAATTGTTTTGCATATTTGAATGAATAATTTGATTTCAATTGAGTACTTAATTGTGTTATATATACTTAATCACCATATATGATGTGTTAATCAAATATTCATAATGAGAGTTGAAATATTTGGTGGAAATACATTTGAATTTACTTAAAGGATAGGAAAGTACCTGGAGACAAGAAATCCACTTTGAGGGATCAAAGAATTGGCAAAGAACTTCATAGTTTTTTTCTATCTCTATAATGACACAAGAGTGCTTGTAGACTCTAGATGGAAATGTCCTTATTTGACAACGAGAGTTACTCTTAAGGATTTTAGGTCATATTCTCCAATCATTGTATTCATAGTTAATATAATTATTTTATATTAATAATTCATTGTTCTATTCTATGTTGTAATCTCTACTTATACTTCTTTGAATATTGTTTGTTGTTGCTTTATTTCTTATTAATTGCATGAGTTTAGGATTTTACTATTTAATTAGATTTATAGTTTGATTTATTACAACTTGATTATTGGCAAGCCTATTCATCTTAGTATTTATCTGACTAATACCTGAATTCCCTTTTATTCTCTGTATTCGATCTCTTGCTTATCCTATATTTAACCATATAAGCTACGATATACATTCTAACCTATACCAAACCCTTAGGTATTTTCTTAGGAAATAAATCAGTAAATTCCTATAATAAAATATGAACAACACTAGGCAAAGAGTTATCTAAATCAAGGTTAGTCATCAAAGCCTCCTTGTACAGAAATAAAATCATGGACTATCTTCTTAAAAATGCAGTCCTTATCTCACTAGTGGTGGCAAAGAAATTCTCTCTTTGATTTTACCCCAACTCTCTATTTTTCTCTTGCACACTCACCATACTCTTTTCTTTTGAACCCTCAACCTCACATTTAATTTTCTCTCCCTCACTACTCTTTTTTTTATGTACCATCTTCAATTGATCTTCTAAAATTTATTTGGGAGATAATGGCACTAAGGTCATCTTTTGGCCTTCCCACATGAATGAGTATCTATTTTTGTATCCATCATGGTTCACTCACCTATGAAATTTCCAAGGTCATCCCAAAAGAATATGACTCGCTTGCATTGGCACTACATCACATTCCACCTCATCATTGTAGATTTCTTTAGTGAATGAAATCTTACATTGACGTGTCACTTTGACTTCCCCCATGTCATTCAACCATTATAGTTTGTATGGTTTAGGGTGCTTAATAGTCACCAAATTCAATTTATCAACTAACTCAGTGCTAACCAGATTTGTGTAACTCCCACCATTAATAAACATGTTGCAAATTCTATTTTTAACCATGCACCTTATATAAAAAATGTTCTCACATTGCTCACCCCCCATCTTCAACCTTAAGTTGCGTATTAAGAGCTCACCTTGCAACTAAAAATTTTCGCTCCATAGGAGTCAACATATTACCCTCTTCATCATCACCACAATCCTCCAATTCAGGCATCTCATCCAAATCATCATCCTCTTCTCCACTCTCATAAGTGACATCATGCATCAAAATAGTTCTTTTGTTAGGACATTGAGAAGCAATGTGCCCTCTCCCTAAACACCTAAAACACTTGATGTTCCGTATGCATTCTTGATTGGCTATGACTTTACCCTTGTCCACATTCTCTTTAGACTTGGTAGAGTCACCTTTTTCCTCAGATTGTACCTTATCATCCTTTTTCCCCCAATTCAGCTTCCATATGGAACCATCATTAAAGTTTGTTTTTATTATGGTACGTCTACTTTTGAGTTGTCTCTCCACTAACATAGCTATATGTACCATGTCCTCAAGATCAATGTAATGATGTAACTCCATAATGTCATAAGTTTCTCGATTAAGCCCATGTAAAAATCGTGCCATAGTTGCCTCACGATCCTCTTCAACATTGGCTCTAATCATAGCCATCTCCATCTCTTTATAATATTCTTTAACACTCCTAGATCTCTGCACCCAACTTTGTAAGTGATGATATAAATCACAATAATAATGGGAAGGAATAAACATCTTTCGCATGACTTGCTTCATCTCCTCCCATATTTGGATGGGTCTGTCTAGGTTGCACCTAGCAATCAAAGACTAGCTCTACCTTGCATTCCCACTCTAGGTAAGCATCCGGATCATTCTTTCCTTGGAACGAATGTATCTTCATCTTGATGCTCCCTATATTTTGATCCACCATTAATTCATCTTTAACAACTCATCCTCTTTTAGCTTCGTTTAATGGTGTACGCCTCATGGTAAACGTCCCTAAATTATCATCTACACCTTTGTCGAAATCTATCTCCCATTATTGGTGTGTTTGGTTGCTTGTGGATTGTCCCTTTTGGATCTCTACCACTGCATAATTTATTTTATCAACTTGCACCTTTAAATTGCTATATAACAGCTATATCATCTTCATCTCGGTGACTAAAGTGTTCATTCTCGTCGCTATGCTCTCCAATTTTTGATCCTGCGAACCTTGTAACATTTTTAGAGATTAGGATTAAACAATTAGTGGAAAATAAGACCTCACAATCACTCCCTTACATGTTTCAACTCCTCTCTCTGACCAAATCACACAATCCTAAGTTTATTCCCTATAGGTTTTTGATAGAACTATGATTATCTCACCAAATCAAATTACCTATGGAGAACTTCCTTAATTTCTCAACACCACGGAATCAAAGAAATTAATAAAAACTACAAAGAGCAAGATGAATTAACAAGAAAATTAAGAATTCAAGGAAAACGACTAAATAAATTAGAAGCAATTTAATGGAAGGGGTGACGAATAAATACTTGAATCTTCAATGGAAAGAAAATAAACTAAAACAGTAATAATGAATCCAACAAAATTTACTCAATTGGATGTACACAATAATGATTGATTTTTTTTCAAATTCCTTTTTTTTCACTTGATGCGCAATTCATAAATAAATTTACAAGATAAGATGTGGATTCAAAGATGAATTAAAATAATACTAATTTGAATGATGAATAATTATGCAGGAAAATTTTTTTTGAGTATGCTAGTGAAGATAACTTTAAAAATTAAATCAAACCTGAATTTTGATGAGCTAAAGCTCTGATACCAAATGATGTGATCTTGATAGAAAAACCTTAACAATCTCAAATTAACCCACACGTGTCCAAGAAAGTACCAAAATTCATAGAACGAATAGTCAACAATAAAAAGATAAAGATAAAGAAAGAAATCCTAAATTCGTTTGAATCAACTAACCCAAATCTTATTTATATTAAACCTAAGACCTTTTGTTACAAATTGATCAAATAAACTTAGAGTGTTTTCCTAGAACGAAAAAAGAATAAGAGGGTGCTAAGGAATAAGGATGACCGCCGCAAGCAATTAGCTTGATAAGGTCAATATAGTTCATGCAAGATCCAAAGGAAATAAATTGCAAGAAAATTATATTGATCTCAAAACTTAATTCTTTTTACATCAAAAATGATACCTATTTATAAGAAAACAAAGGCTATGAAAGTCCTATTAAACTTAGAACTAATAAACTAGACCCTAAAACTAAAAATAGGAATCAAAATAATCAAATCCTAATTAATTCAGATTGACTCAAAACACGATACACGATAGTATTTCAACCCTAAAAATTTGACAGTACTGAATATGGGCAAATACATGGACGTATTGCAGACACGGGTATGTCCCAGGGCGTGTAACTCTCTACCTCTTTTAAACACCTTCAACAAGGCCATGTGAATCAGGACATGGGCATGTTGAACCTGAAACTCCTTCAAAGCCTTGAGAACTCGCCAAAAACACATTGATAAGCCTTGGTGATGCTTTCTCAACTTTGACATCTTCAAAATTCACACTCTCCTTAGCTAGAAGGTTGTAGATCAACTTTGAAAGTGCAACGTTGGTAAGTTTGACAAGGTTTCTCAACATTGGACCACCAATTTTTTGTAAAGGATCCTTTGACCCCTTTGTTGACTTTGATTCTCATCGAACATGTGTTTGTGACCTATTTTGATGAGCTATTTATTGATTTTAATTTTTTTTTGTTGCAATTTAAAATATCTTTTTGTAAAGAAAGATGCAAACTTTTGTCATTTAAAAATCCATTTAACCACTTCATTTTCATTTGAGCTTCTTATGTTCATGACTTTCTATTTTACTGAAAAGAAAGAAGTGAAAATCGAGATTTATAATAGCTTTATTTTTTTTATGGCATGCATATCTAATAATCTAGAGTAGTTTTGTTCATATTAATCAACTTTTTTGGATCACATATAGGAATAAATTAAAAGCGATTGAAGATAAAATAGATAATATTAAAAATATTTATCTATTGTATAATTTTAAATTTATTATATTTACTTAATCTACATTTTGAATCAATATTTTATGAATTGCCATATTTTTTTTATATTAAAGGTACTTTTCAAAAATATCATTAATGTCTTACATATGCAAGACATCGTAGATAATTGTTTTGTTTTTAAAAATTACTTAACAATTTATAAATTATATTTTATTTAAATTATTTAATTAATTAACTTAAATTATTTTATTTTATTAAAAGTTTAAAATAATTAAATAAAACATATTGTAATTTACGATGTGTAGATTCACAACTAGTTAATAATAAATTTTATCACCTTTCATTTTTTTTGGTAGAACGTTCCTTTTTTTAGATATTTGGTGGGGTGTCGGCGTGTTGCTGGCTCTTTCCGGCTGTCAATCACCCAATTTTTTTTCTTTTTCTTTTCTATGTTTTATTTATGATTTTTATTTTTTGTTGTCTTGGATGGCCATTCTCTAGAGATTATGTTATCTTTGTTTTTTCCCCAGAAACTCTCGAGCTTTATGCATGAGTTCGATAAATAATACCCCATCCACTTCGTTATCAAATAGATTTTTAAAAAAAAAGTTTATACTTTTGACGATTGGTAGTTAAAACATCAATAAATTTTTTAAAAAAAAAGTTGATGCGGTTTATTTGGAAATAAAATTTTTCAGTTATTTTTTTTCTTTTTAAAGAGAGCATGTATCATTATGTGAATTTTGGAGTTGTTTTTTCCTTTTTTTTAAGGGTTATTTAAAAAAAATGCATAAATTTTAGCATTTTTTACAATTTAATCAAATATTAATAATTTTAATAATTTTATGCATAAATTTTTAAAATTTTTACAATTTCATACACCAGTTGAAAATTCAGCTAAACACTCCTGACGTGACTATTGAAAATCTGAGTCGAACACCAGTTGAAAATTCAGTTAAACATTACTGACGTGATTATTGAAAATCTGAGTCAATTCACGTAGACACAACATGAAAACACCTCGTTTTAATTATTTACAAAATAAGGCACAAACTTTGATATTATTTTACAAATTTATCATAAACTATTATTATTTTAGCAAATTGAAGTATATGTATGTATGTGCCTAAGTTAAATTTTTTAATTAAAAAATTATTAATTTTGTTAATTATTATTTTAATTCAACTATCACATGAAAATTGATACTATTTTATTATTTGAGTTAAATTATTATTTTAAAAAATAATTTAAGTAGTTTAAATTTTAATTTTTATTTAATTAAAGTAACATTAAATAGTAACTTTTTAAAATTTTATATTTGAGTTTTTAAAATTTTGAAAAATATTATTTTATATATTAGAATTTAATTATTTTTATTAATATTTTAGAAAATATTATGATTTTATAATCATATAAAAATTTTAATTTAATAAATAATATAAAAATTACTATTTAACGTAATTTTAATTAAATATAATTTAAAATTCAAACTAATTAAATTATTTTCTAAATAAAAATTTAACTCAAAATAATAAAATAAGTACAATTTGCATGTAATAATTGAATTAAAATAATATATAACAAAAAAATTTAATTAAATATTTAATTTTGAACTCCCATAGCTTAAATAATTATTTTACATGTATCGGTTAAAAAATATATATATTAATGGCTATTTCTTCACAATCTAAATATCAATGGAATGATCTAGAATGGAAGAAAATACACAGAGTATTTTGGTGTAGAGAGAGGAAAAATACGCAGAGTATTTTTCTTTTTCTGCGTTAGTTCTTGGGTTAGGTTATATTATGTTACATAAACATAAAATATATATACTCTACAAAAGAGTAGGAAGTAGACTTCTAATAGGAGTCT
>CATIWO010442439.1:0-10376 GCA_949673435.1 Macaranga tanarius
ATCTAATTATTTATATATTATCTAAAAATTTGAATTGTAATATAAAAATTTTAAATTTTAACTACTTTCAATTTTAATATAATATTTATCTAAAATTTCAACTTTTAAGATTTGAAAAACTTTTTTATTTTGATAATTATCATAACTATCATAAAAAAAAAATAACAACTTGATAATTATTCAAGTTGTAGCAATTTATAGAGAGAAATACAAAGTTCTTATTTACTTACTAACAATGTGAGATTTAAGTTTTATATCTCAATAGAGACAACAAAATAAAAATTGTCTTTATAAATATAAACTATAAAGACAAAAATATAACTTGTCACCTATTTTTGATTTAAAATCATTGTAAAGACAATAAAATAAAACTTATCTTCTTAGCCCGTCACTATATCTTAAATTTTTTGTAGTGTTAATTGTATAACTTTTATTGTTAACAATTGATTTCAGTAAATAATTAAAAAATTACCCGTTAATCCTACTTTGTAATATTTAAAAAAAAGTAAATGTGTTTTAAAATATGCTTATATGGATAATAATGTTATTGGACCTGCTGCCATGTTGGATTGTCGTGTGATATGAATGACCATATAGGATTTTTTGGGTTTCTTATAATGGGAGAAAAATCTCACCTTGCTTCCACCATCATAATGAGGTACTGAACACAACACAAGTAGTGGGCACATTAGGATACTTAGCGCCGGAACTGGCCACAATGGCTATCGTTGCAAGCGATGTGTATAGTTTTAGAGTGGTTATATTAGAGGTGGCCCACAAGAGGAAGGGGTTTTTTTACCATTTTTTGATAAAAAAAAAAATATATTCCCAATTTGTGGTAGAAATTGGAGTTATTACAAAAATAGAGTAAAAACAAAAGTGGTCAAAAGCATTTTCGCCAGTTTGCTAGGGCAGAAAAGTCCCCTGCACCATTTCCCCAGTCAAATTGGCGGAATGCAGCAGGAAAAAAAAAAAGAAAAAGCTTTCCGCCACTTTGAGTGGCGGAAAGTCCAAAAAAGAAAAAAAATAATAAAGATGAAGCTTTATTGCCTCTTTGTAGAGGCAATAAGCGTGATGGACAAGTCACTAAACTTTGCAGGTAGGAGGAAAAAAATGAGAGTTGAAGTCACTAAAGAAAAACAATAAGTGTGATGGATAAGTCATGAAAAAAAATTTTCCTTCTATATAACACCGGCAGCTCCACACCAACATTTCACTCACTAGGCTGAAATTTTTTTTTCTTTCTGCACTTCTTCTTCTCTTCTCTTCTCTTAGCAATCTTCTACTTCTTTTAACTAAAAAATTTTTCTTCACTAACAAAAGACTCTACCATTTGCAGGTATGTCTAATAATTTTTAATTTAATTTTTTTTATATTGTTAGTTTTAAAAAAAACTACAGTTAAAATAAATTTAGGTAATTATGTATATTATTAAGAAAATAGCATTTTATAGATAAAATAAATTGAAATAGTAAATTATTAGTCATAATGTTTTGACAATGTTAGTTAAAATATATATTTTTGGTTGTTAGATTGTTAGAAAAATTTTATATTTTTGATTATATGTATATTGCTAATAGAAATAATAACATCTTGTGGTTAAGAAAATATAATTGGTAAAGGAGTTTGTTATAAAAAAAATTGTTATAGTGATTGTTAAAAAATGATGAGAATTTAATTATGTAGCTGTAAATAAAATATATTTATTTACTTATATATATGGTTAAAAGAAACGAGATTTTTTGTTAAAATTAATTTAAATTTTGAGGTGTTATATATAAAAATGTTGTTATAATGTTAATGAAAATATAATGATAATTTAATTAGATTTTAGTAAATAAAATTTTTTATTTAAATGTATATAATGATAATAAAAAATATCAGTTTTTTGGTTAAAATAAAATTAATTAGTGAATTGTTAGTTATAAAAATGTTTAATAATCTTTGCTGAAATTTAATGATAAGTTAATTAGGTAGTTCATTTGTTAGTTAATTTATGATTTAGATCTATATTGTCGATATAAAGAAGTTCATATTTTAGATTTAAATTAATTGGTATTTTTAATGACTATAGTGAAAGAAATTAAATTATTGATCGTAACTGTTATTCTACTATTATAGGATAGTAGGAAGGCAAGAGTGATAATTTAAAGAGTCTATTTAGTGGTAAAGAGATATGTTTTAATTTAATTATTGAAAATAATCAAATTATGATTAAATTAATTAACATGTGATTTAATCATTGATTTGTAATTTATGATACAATTGTTAATTTGTAATTTGAATGTGAAAATTAATAACATAAAATTACAATTTACATTATTGAAATTATTGTAGTCATTATATGGTGAAAAATTAGAAAAAATAATTTACATTAAAAAGTAACATGTAACATTTTAACAGTAGTTGTTTGTTAATTAAATACATAGATTAAATTATAATAGATGTCAAGTTATATGTGTTGAATGAATATTAAATGTGTTGAATAAATTTATTAGTTATTATATGCTAAGTTAATGTGTAGAATAAATTATAAAATTCGAATAACAAATTACAAAATTATTGTAATATCTTAAAAATTAATATTTTATAATGAGACAAATATTAATAAAAGATATGTTATTTTATATCATTTGTGTAAGCTATGAATAATGTGAAAAAATAATAAATGTGATATGACTTAGGTTAAAATGACGACTGCACAAGCTCTAATGATTTATTGGGGTAGTGAAATGATTCAAACTAAGTTCAGTTCGAATGTTATAAATGGAAATACAAGAGTGGTTAATTTTAATGAAGAATTTGATTTTGATGGCTTACAAAATAATATTAGAACCATACTGGGATTAAATGATATTACGATGATTAATAAAATATTATTTAGACATCCAGTAATGGGATATGGTAGAAATATGATATTTGGTTTTATGGAAATTCGAAATTCATATAATGTTAGACAGATGTTTGACATGGTGAGGTAATTTTCTGGTTGGTTCACAATTGAATTATATGTTGAATATGCTGAATGTGCGATTAGACATGGACTGGTTGATGAAGCTGGACCCTTAAACTATAATCGTAATGAAGTTGAAATTGAGGAGACAAAATATAAGGGTTTTGATTAGAAGGATGATGGTGCTGATGACAATTATGAATGTACTGATGAGGATGATGAAGAACACTTTTATGGAGAAGATGATGATGGTAATAATGACAATGATGATTATGATGATGATAATAACAATGATGATTTGATGGTGAGATTAGTTGAGGGTTTAAATAGAAAAATGATTCCTCATATTTCTAACATTTCCTCTCAGTTTAAAAGTGTCAATATTAAGGACATGCAGGTGAATCAGAATCCCTCAAATACTGATAATATATTTTGGGATCCATCTAAAGAGCTTGCAAAAGGAATGTTATTTCAGTTAAGAAAAGCAGTTAAAACAGCATGCAAATTGTATTCTATGTCAGTTGATTATCAATTTAGAAGTTGTAAAATGAGGAAGAATACAATAACCCTTGTTTGCACACTAGACTGCAATTGGAAACTGTGAGCAACTGAGAAGTAATCAATTGGATTTTGGCAGATAACGAGGTACAATGGACCCCACACATGTAGTGCTCCTAGTAAGAGTCGAGATAATTAAAATTTTAACTCTGAATTAATATCCAGCTACATTCAGTCAATGTTACAGGAGCAACCTGATGTAAAGGTGAAAACATTGATCACAGGGTTGATAGAACGATTTAATATCACACCAACCTATAAAAAAGTGTGAAAAGTGAAACAGTAGGCAATTGTAAATTTATGGGGTGATTGGGATGAGTCATATAAAATGTTGTGCAACTTCATGCATTCTGCAGTAACTATTAATTCTGGATCTGTAAGGCACAATGAAGGAGAGGAACATATGAGGAATTATTGTCTTGTTGAAGGTGTTCGTCAATTTACGCGAATGTTCTGGGCATATAAGCCATGTATTGAGGGGTTCAAGTATTGCAAATTAGTTTTGTATGCGGATGGCACATTTCTATATGGAAAATATATAAGTGTTCTTCTGACTGTAGAAGCAGTTCATAAGAATAATGCTATTTTACTAATGGCATTTGCATTAGTTGAAAAGGAGAATAAAGACAATTTGGAGTGTTTCATGACAATGTTATGATGTTTTTGTTGTAAAGGAAGAGATGATGTGTGTATAATTTTTTATCATCATATTGGTATTAAGTATGCTATAAAGCAACTAATGTGGAGTTCTAATCCACATTGATACTGTCTTTGCCATGTGGTTAGCAATTACAAAACAAAGTTCAATAATTTAGCGATGAAGGATATAATTGAGAGAGCAGGTTAGAATATAGTTGCTTATATATAATAATGTTAACCAATGTAATCTATTTAAAATGATTTCATTTTTTGAATCAAGTCTAGAGAATCAGAAATGAAAATTCATCAAATGGACCAAAAGAGTTGAGGCAAGGAATCCTAAGTCAAAGCAATATATTAATAAAATTTTGAAGGAGAAATGGACATTATCATATGACAATGGGCATAGACATGGTGTGATGACAACAAACTACGCTGAATTTGTAAATGCCATGTTGAAGAGTATTAGATGAATGCCTGTGACTACAATGATGCAACGACTGTTTCAGTAATTGGTTAATATATTTGATCAACATCGAACTGAATATATAAGATGGTTGAAAGAAGGGTTCTTATGGACACCTAAATGCGTGGACATATTAGAACATTGGATTGATAAGGTGAATGGGCATATCATGAAAAGGTATGATAAAGAGAATATGATCTTTCAAATAACTACTGCTTTCAACCATTCACGTAGAAGAGGTGGTCACAAATAAGTGGTAGATTTAAAATAGAGACAGTGCACATGCGGTAAATTTGAACATAGTAAAATTTCATGTTCTCATGCCATTGCTGGTTGCTTGACCTATGGACTTGATTACAGACAATATATTGCTTCTTTCCACTCGGTGAGCTAAAATCTGAAATATTGGTCCAGTTGTTTTATCCCTTTGGGTCATCCTAATTATTGTCCAAAGTCACTAGAATTACCATTTATGCAAATCCAGAGTGGAAAAAAAAGGAAGACTGAGATCATCACACATCAGAAATAAAATGGATTAATGACAATCTGGACCTTCAAATATGGTTTGACGGGCTATAACGCAAGGACTTATAGGAAAAATTAAGATTTCCTTGATGTGATTTTGTATGATGCACTTTTTTATTTTATGTTTTTCATAAAATTGTTTATGTTGTTATTTTCTTGTTATATTATGCTTTCATTATGGTTTGATTATGTATAACTATATTTATTGGTATGTATGCCAAGATTATTAATGTTAGACAACAAATTCCTGAGCCTGAAATAGGTTTTGAAATTTATTTTCATTATAAATGAAAATAAAGCAAAAGAAAAAACACAAAGGAACCAATTATTCTAATATTGAAATATCAAATAAGGAAACATAACATAATATAATATAATACTACTAAATTATACGTAAAAAATTCACTAATCTTCATTAGACATTTCGTTATCTGAAAGGTATGTTGTATTATTTCGAACATACTTTACCTCTGTCTGAGTAAGTGCTCTGCCCATTGCGATTGCTTGTTCTGTAGCAAGTTTGAACATATAATATCTTGATCTTCTGATGAACATCTGATTGTTCTCCTCTCGAATTCGTTTAACAACAACCTCATATTCTAATCGATTTCTTCATTTCATTAATAATGACAAATGACTTATAATAGGAGAGCCTAGTTCACATAGTTGTACAACTAAATTCTTTGCTTCATGAACTCTGAATGCCCACTCACGTCTTAAGCCGGTGTAATATTCTTTAGGATCTAAATATTTCTCATGTCAATAATCATCATTATAATATGGTAATAGCCACAGCCTGCCTCCAACACCATATCTCAAAGCACCATCCATATGTTTTTTTTAAGAGTTAAAGAATACGGATGAAGTTTATTTCACTACAACACCTTCACTTTATATTAATAGTCATAAACAATAGCTAAGTAATAGTCCATCCATAGTTGTTACACATGTGAATGTGTTGTCATGTCAATTTATTTTAACCATCTGTAATTATTATACACATCATTGTGTTGTCCTGTCAATTTATATTAATTTAATTAAGCAGTCATATATATAATTACGAATGTCATTGACTTGTGGTGTCAATGTATATGGAGTTATTAAAGTAGTACAATTTAATTTATTTTAACTTTATGGCCACTATATTTTCTATTCATATAATGTTATTTTCATGTGCTATCTTTTGACTATTTATGTTTTTCTTATGTGATTTTTGTAGATATGGATCTTAATTATCTGCCCTGTGACTACATTCAGCCTGGCCCACATGATAGATTATTGTATCTACAGAGTGAGCATAGATCATAGGCTATATGGCATGATCCTGTATGCAGTTATTGTACATTTAAATGTTCAGTTTGACTGATGAATTTATTTTTAAGCTTCATATATAATACAAAAGTTATTATTTATTGTTTTAATTGATTTTTCAGTTGCAAGAACTAGTTATATCATGTCGACATAGTATAAATAGAAGAAACTTTTACACTGAGAAAAGTCTAGAATTGGAAGGCCTATTATGGGATACTGGATTTCTTGGATTATCACGATTTAAGTTCTTTTATTATGATTGGCACCTTATTAAGAGACCAGAGACACATACATTTCATCTTCTAAACGGAGAGTGCACTATTACGCTTCAGGTTGTTGCTATTCTAACTGGATTGCCAATCGAGAGTCGTTCGATTATTGGCAGAGTCTGACATGATTACTGACAACTGTGCCAATCTGTAATACCCTATCTTAGAAAATTAAGGTTTAGATAAAATTTTAGATTTTGATTCATTTAAAATAAGTTTGAGGACCTTTTTTATTATTTTTAAAAATTTTGGGGACTAAAATGGATATTTATCAAAGAGAAACTAAAATGGATATTTGCCAAAAAATATATTTTTTTAAAAAAAGAATAGGAAGCAGGAGCTTATCATTCACGCCACTTTTTCTTTCTTCTTTCTTCTCTGCACCCATTTCTTCCTTTCTTCATCTTTTACATTTTATTTTTTTTATTTTTTTATTTATAAATTTCTCAACTTCCAAACATCAATCCAAGGTTTCTTATTACAGATCCAATATTATATACAAGAGTTTTTGGTAAGTAAAGTTATTTTGATTCTAGTTTTTGGATATAATATTTTTATCAAAATTTTAAGTGTTAAAGCTTATTTAAGCTAAAATGGACCTTGTGATGATTAAAATGATGTTTGGGTTTGATTTAGATTGTTTTCTAGCATTTTTGGTTGATTAAATCTAGTTTTTTGCCTCTATGAATAGTGTTTTATGAATAGTGACAGCCCCAGCAGCCTCCCGAAACCCTATTTTTAGCAATTTTAAGCCATTGTTTAGGTCCTAAATCATATCCTGTAGCCGTAGATCAATTTAAGTTGAGTAGAATCAAGATTTAGGCTTGTATTCTTATGATTTCACTTATGGATATTAGGATCGGATCAATTTGGAGTCGTAGAGGCTAGATCAAGGCCAACCAACTAGGTTTCGGTTCAGCAGGCTCAAGTGAGTGGATACATATATAAAACTATTTTGCAACCATATATATATATATATATATATATATATGAAAGAGTACATTTTACAGTTTGGGAAAAAAGTTTTCTATGTTATAAATCTGATGTTTCCTTACAAAGAGAATTTTTATCATGTATTAGTTATAAAGCATGATTGTATAAGTTTCTTAGCTTTTATTTTAATAAATGGGAACATGTAGCATATAACTATTGTTGATATAGGAAAAGTAATTCTAAACAAATACATGATTAATTTGTTAATACAATGATTATGTTCAGCTTTACACAACTGTACGTTTTGCTATTCATATATTATATTCTATGGCAATTTGATAAATATGATTGAATTGGTTTTATGGACAAAACTATACACTCGTATTATGTACCCCCTAGATTGTACCATGATGACTGGTGTTTATTCAGAAATATTATTCAGAAACTATCTTGGGGACAATGCTTAGTTGTACATATAGCCTTGAGAGCGTATAATCGGGGTGGTTAGGCCTTGGGGGCCAGCTCTGCGCATGCGTATGACCAGTTTTATGATTTCAGTAAGAGTGCACATGGGATGCTAGGTCATCAATGCCGCCCATTATGTTAGCACAATCTTTGGTTACATATTAAGGAATGTATGAGATAGTATTTTTATGAATATAATGTTTCCGTCTTAAATCGGCTTGTAAGGAAGCAGTTTAGCTAAAAAATTATATTATTTTAGTTAGCAACAAATCAGTTTATGTATATATATTGTATTATGTTATTTCAACAGTTTATTAATTTCCATCATTTCAAGGCAGTTTTATGAATATATTAATATATCTATAATTATTTTAGCAGATAGCTAATGTTCCCACTTTAATTTATGGTATTTAAAGTTATTTCACTCATTAAGTATTTTTGCACTCACCCTCTTTTCTTATTTTAAAATGTTTTCAGATCCAGTAGAGTAGCATCAATAGTGGCTAGTAGATCAGTCTGGTGTTATCCAGTGTCTAGAGAGATTGAGCCTATTAAACTCAAACTTTTGGACTTTTGTATTACTTTTAAGACTTATTTATTATTTAGTAGATGGACTTGTATTATTATATAATTAAGATTGTTGTAAAAGATTCTAAGTACGTATAATGACAACTTTATTTTAAGTCCATCTTGATGATTAAGGTTTAATATTATATTTATAGCATTAGTATGTCAGCTCAGCATAGCATGTCGCATCCGACTCAATAGCTAGAGGAGCGGGTGTGAGAGTTTTTGGTATTAGAGCCTAGGTTTAAAGAGCCTAAGGTAAAGAGTTAGGTTAAAAGAGTTTAAGTTTAGCTGCTTACTTAGATTTAGCAGTTTGCATAAGTGTTTATCTTTGGAATAAAACTGTTAAGTCTAAGATTATTTTTGTTATTATGGTATTATAGATCATGCTGCCAAGACTTAGAGGTTAGTGGAGATATCATCCAGAGAGAGCGGATGATATGTCGGTTAGTGGAGAGGAATATATGGATTCCATTTCGGCTGGTGTATCAGGAGCATATCCAGCAGCTCCACAGCCATAACCTATTCCTATACCTCCAGCTCAACCACTAATTCTACCTATTCCTCAGCCAGAGCCACCAGTACCTCAGTCTCAAGCTGATGCCATTATGATAGATTTGATGATGTAGGCTTTTGTAGCTGCTATGGCTGCTCGTGAGCAGTATCGAGATCCCTAGATGATAGTAGATCATGCACGCAGACTAGGTGCTTACGACTTCGAGGGGTCAATTGATGGAGGAATAGCTGACGAATGGTTGAAGAAATTAGAGAAAGCCTTCCTTATTTTAGGATTGACGGAGGTAGAAAAAGTGCAGAATGTGCACAGATTTGTAAAAGGCTTAGAAAATGATTGGCTATCAAGGATTCACCGTTTATATGGTGAAGGACTAACATAGAACGTATTTGTCACTGAGTTCCATAAGGAGTATTTAACAGGAAACTACAAGAAGAGTAAACAAGAAGCTTTCTTTAAGTTGAACCAAGGGAGTTTATCAATCAAGGAATATACTGATAAATTTGAGGATCTTTATCGCTTTGTTGCGACGATTATGCCTTCAGAAGAAATTAAGTACGATCGGTTCAGAAGTGGACTAAAAGCCCAACTGAAAACTGGGATAGCCTGGTATGAAGGATATAACTTTCGAGATGTGGTTCAAAAGGCACTCATGTTTAAAAAGGCAAGGAACGAGGAAACAGAAGCTAAGTAGAGGAATAAAAGGTTTAATCCAGGTTCTTCTCAAGGGTTTATGATGAGTGTAAATCTGCAAGCATACAGAATCGCAACCAGTAGTAATAAAATATCGTCCCACAGGGATTGGAGAATTGATTACTATAATACTCACAATATTTAATTGTTTAGACAATGAAATAGAGTTTGTAATTTCAAGAAAATAAAACTAAATTAAGAAGAATAAAAATACAAATTCAATTCAAATTCTAAAGGCTAGGGTTCTTATTTCAATTGACCATTTCAAAGGATTGATTACACCCTAGGTATATACTAGTTCTAATTCATTTTAAAGGGATCTTGACAATTACAGATCTTCCTCTCAGATAAACCTATAATTAAATCAGAATTAATCAACACTAAGTTTGACGGCTCTCACCAACCTAATATCTTTTAAAACCAATTTTAATGCACAACCTTTAATCAATATTAATCTACTTAAGTGTCTCTCGACTAAATAAG